>JAQHUG010000049.1:8667328-8680030 GCA_028555095.1 Dicrostonyx torquatus
TGGCTGTTGACTCGCCTCTCAGGTCCCCTCAGTATTGAAGCAAGCTGTGTTTCAGTGTTACACGGAGCTTGCAGGTGAATAGGCGGGTCCCATGGGGTAAAATTTAATAAAAAGTCTTATGCTTGATTGAGACATCTCACAAATTATGTTCTTTATTTTTTCTTTATAGACAGAGTGTCATGAATCTCTGGCTGGCTTGGAACAACTTATGTAATCAAGGATGACTTTATACTCATAATCCTCCTGCCTCTATTTCCCAATTCAATAATAAATTAATATTTATAGATGTATATAAAATCCATTTTCAGATTACTTAAAATTATAATTTCATATACAGAACCTGTATTCCTCATTTAAAATGTATTTTTAACATGCAAAGATTTATTTTATTTTTGAACATGTGTATATGTATGGATGTGCTTTCATGAGTATTGGTATCCTTGATGGTCAGGGACATTGGATTCCCCTGGAGCCAGAGTAGAAGGGAATTGTGAGCCTGACTTACATTGGTGCTCCAAACAGAACAAGTTCTTCATCAAGAGCAGCCATCTCTCTTAATCACTGATCAATCTCTCCTGCCCATATGTTTATTTTTTATTATTAAACAAACTTCTATCATTAATATCTATGGAAAATAATTTTAGTATTCTCTTAGTTCAAAGGAAAGATTTTGGTTATTGACTTGACTCAGTAGCTTGTACCAACTTATATAAAATATTTCTAAGTTGAGAAAACTGAATGCAATCTGTTTAATTGTGAAGTGATATAATGTAGCATAATCCTCAAAGCATGCATTTGAATATAGTGCATATATATTTGCATAGTAATGAATCCACAAAATAAAGGATATGGAATTAGGTGAAAGCTAAAAATGAAATAAGATATTGCCAGCAAGAAAACATGTGGCTGCATCACATTAAATTTAAATGGAAACTTCTTTCGAAGTTCATTCTAAATGCATTTTTTGTACATAAGAAAAACAGTATTGGGGAAAATATTTTCTAATCTTAGGGTGTGACAGATTGCATTATATTGCATATTATAGTCTTGACTGGAATAAAAATCAATAAATGTCCCAAATAATAATGCTTTTCATTATTATAGTTCGTTGTTTTATAAAGCATTTTTTTCTCAAGGAAAACAAAAGGAATGCATCTACTAAACATTTATTCTTAGATAGAAACTGCCATGGCTTTTTATAAGCATTACTTTATTTAATCTTTGCAACAAAATTTATCTTATTTCTGTAAGATGAAAACAATCCTCAAGTTCTAGATGAGAAAAATCAGACACAAAGAGATTAAATAACTTTCCCAAAGTTGCACAGCTAGTAATTGCAGAGTGGTGGCTTTAATCTTAGCAATGTCACTTCAGAACTGGAGCCCAAACCATCAAAGAACATTGCCTGTGTGTTCTACTCCTACACCGCTGTGATCCTCAGAAAAGGCTTGTGACACTCTGGCTTGCATTATGCTAAAGTCATTGTTGTTTTAAACCACCTCTCCTGCTACACTGTAAGTGAATAGCACATGCCATTTAAAGTCTAAAGCTTGAGGTCCAGATCGTGGCCAAACTAGAGACTCTTTTGGCCTGTGTAATTCTCTCTTTCTCAGAACTCTACGTATAGTGACAAACCCCCAAAAGCACCATATATGGGTCCTGGACTTTAAGATCTGTATCATAGTGTGGACAATACAGAGTCTTAGTTCAACTTACAGAATCCTCTGCAGGAACCTTAAATTTTAGAGGCTGGTGAGGTGGTTCAGCCATTAAGGGTCCTTCCTGTTCTTTCAGAAAACCTGAGTACAGTCTCCAGTACTGTACTCACACTACCGATAGCTGTAGCTCCAGAGGATTTGACATTTTCATCTGTATACAAGAGTATATATCCATGATATATATTCATACGATCATCATATGTACACATAAATAAGAAAAATAAACCTAAAATGTCCTTAAATTTTATGAGAACACACAGTAAAGAGAAGCTGTGTATTTTTGAATGACAGCTAACCTTTAATAGGTGAATGGTTTAGGAGGGTTCTTCTGTATTTGGGTTGCTTTCATTGGTTGGATAAAGAAAACTGCCTTGGCTTTTTGATAGGGCAGCCCTTAGGTGGGCGGAGTAGAGAGTTCGGGGAAGAAAGGAAGTGTAGCAGACGCCATGGTGCTCCTACCTGAGATGGACGTACGTTAGAATCATCCAGTAAGATCACCACCTCGTGGTGACACAGACTTTCTAGAAATGGGCTGAATCAGATCTAAGAATTAGACAAGCAAAGGCTAGAGATAATGGGCCAGGCAGTAATTTAATTAATACAATTTTCATGTGGTTATTTTGGGCATAAGCTAGCTGGTGGCTGGGAGCCGGGCGGGACACAGTCTGCACTCCTATTACAACAGGTGAAGATATTCTTTTCTTTACAACAATACAAGTCTTTGATCCTCACAAACAATATATTCAGATATATGGGTTTACAAATCTTGAGAGGCCAAAACATGTATCATGGTTAGCCATCCTGGCTACTTTTATCTTCTGAAACATCTTCCATGAGTTTCATTCATTCATTCAGCAATTTATTATTAATCTACAATGTGAGAGCAAAATTTTTAAAACTACATTTATAACAGTAAATGAAATAAAGAGAACTCAATCTCCACAGAACTTACACATTAATAAAATTACCAAATCTATAAACAATAGAAAAGTTCACAGTCCATAGCATCAGAGTAATAAATAATAATGAGAAAAATAAAGCCAAAGGATGACATAGTAAGAGAAAAATGCCACTGCTACGTGGAAGAAGATAGGGAATTCATTTGAATTGCTGTAAAATAAGTTATCACTAACTATACCTATTTATTATTATAGATATTGTATGTAAATATTTTAGACTTTGGTCTTCTGCTCAGAAGCTTATGTGTTTGAAGTCGAGAATCCAGTAAGGTTTTGGTATTATGTGAAAAATTAAGAAATTGTATAATTTAAAGTGTTTGATTACTCATAACCAGAGAGAGAGGGAGGAGTGGGTATAGAGACAGAAATATTATATTGCTTATAGACTCTGTAGACCTTACATCCTCAAAACTCCCTCATCTTCAGTTAGTAACATGCTACTTTTGTCAGGTCCTACAGGTTAGGAGGAAGTCACAGGCTCCACACTCATTCAAGAAGAAACACTGTATGAACTCCCATTCAAGAAGAAACACTATTTATGAACCAAAATAATTATAGAAGGGCCTGATCCCTCTGTGTAAAATTTTTGTTGCTGAGGTTCACGCTGTATATTTGAGGTGTCAAGGGTGCCAGGCTGTTGTATAAGAGAGGGATATAGGAGATGAAAAGGGAACTTCTCGAACTGATAGTAAAGGGCAGAGTGTGCATGGCATTTGTTGAGGTTTACAATTTTACTACAACGGAAGCATGAAGCCAATCTGTGCTTCTTACCAGAGCTGTGACTAGACCTCTCTCACCATGACAGAAATAGCATTCTGACTGCTAGTGGAAAATAAATCACAGGTGTCCTGGAGGAAAGCAGCGAGTCCTTTAGAAGGTGCAAACAAACATAGGCATAACTACACTAGCAGTATGTTAGCAAATATATGATTATAACAACTTAAAGATAAAAGATTTATTGAAGGATTATGTGTAGGGGATAACCTGAAAATAGCAAAGATAATATCTTTTTTAAAATATTTAGCTATTTGTCTCTTATGTGTGTGTTTTATATGAATGTATGTTTGTGTACTACATGTGTGAAGTTCCCACTGAGACCAGAAGAGGGCTCAAAACTGTTGGAACTAGAGTTAAGCAAGGTTGTGAGCTACCAGTGTGGCTGCTTGGAACCAAAGGCAGATCCCTGCAAGAGCAGCGAATGCTTCAATAGCTGAGGAATCTTCCCAGTCCCTGCTATTAACGCTTTCACACAAACTCTTTTACCTACCAGTTTTCCATAATAACTTTTCCTTTTGGTTATAGCATATAGTTATCAAATGGTCTATATAGAAGATCATTTACTGTAGCACATTTTAAATTAAAAATAATTTTGTCATACTGTTAGGCCTATACAAAAGCTCAGTGTACAGATTTTCTATATTCTCAGAACCAAAGTTCCTTAACTTTAGTAGAATACATAAGCACAATTAGGGAGGAAACATTAGTTAAAATTAGTTACTTAACACCACACTTGACAAGAGTTTGTTACCTTTTCCAAAATTTCAAATTTCTGTTTCAGTATTTTAAGTTACCATTTTGTGTTTCATTATCTTCTTAGTCCTTGTGTTTCTCATGTCTTTTAGCTTCTCAGATTTTCCATGTCATTCTGCACAATGTTGAATGAGATGGTGTGGCATATTTTAGGTTCCTTTCTCATGGTTGGCCTTAGACAATGTGTAGGGGAGGAAAGTTACAGGGGTTGAAGTTGTTTGTAGCATTTCACACACTTACTGGAACTACAACTTGATATATATCATATCCAATATAGCTTGTATTTTATAATTCAAAACTACATCATTGCTTTCCTTATTCAGCTTGCCTTAGCATGGGCAATTTAGTGATACTTTAAGTTTAACTGTCTGTTCCTCTGGCACAGACCCAACTTCTTTGTTTGTTGGCGATTTCTTTACTTTTTGAACAATAAAAAGTGTATCAAAATCTTCTCGAATTTTTATTGAGTCTTAGCTATAGAATAATCTATTTCTTCAGGAGCCGTGACCTTTTTATTATGGAGTACTTTTAGATATGGCGATCCTTAATATTGTTAATTCTCACAACTACACAGTGCTTTAGGCATGTTTATGCAAGCTACATGCCCAATCAAATAGTTAATGAAGTTCAGCATGATAAATCATACAAGGCACCTTGAATGTAGCAAGTTCTGTGCAAACATGAAGTGATTTTTGACATTTAGTAGTAATAATCTATGAAAATATAGCAGTGTATTAGTAGAATGCTATTGTGTGTGCATGAAAGTTAGCACACAGAAGAAAGTAAATTATGTGTACAAAGATGATCCTAGATTACACAGATGATATTTCTCATGTTCTGGTGAAAAGAAAAATTAGTTAACTATAGAATGAAATGGAGAATTTTTATCATATACATTTCCTATATACTTTAAGGGTAAAATTATTATCCACTCAACTGTATCGTATCAATATGTGACACTTATTTTTGATATGACGCTACATTATATAAAATGTGCACCTATTTATGACTAATGAGAAAGAATAAAATCATATTCTAGCTGACATCATTTATTATTATTATTACTATAATTAAGATTTATATTATTTTATGGTATGGACTGCCTTAATTTATTTTTATGGTTCCATAAATTTCATCTTTGCATGTCACATCTTCTTTGGAATTAGGTGGTTTTCAATGCCTTAGAAAAGGTGACTTCCTTAACATTAAAGGAAATATGAAATTTTTGTGAAAAATTAATACTATTAACTTATGTTCTGTCTAGTTTTTATATTAACTTGACGAAACCTAGAATTATCTGAAAGTAGGGAACCTCAAATGAGAAAATGCTTTAATAAGATCTGGCTGTATACAGGCCTGTAAGGCATTTTAATTGGTGACTGATACAGGAGGGCCCAACTCACTTTTGGTGCTACCACCCTGGACCAGTTCTATAATAAATCAGAATGGAACTAGAAAACATTATTTTGAGTGAGGTAACCCAAACACAGAAAGACAATTATCATGTGTACTCACTCATAGGTGGTTCTTAAACATAAAGCAAAGAAAGCCAGCCTACAAACCATAATCCCTTGAGAATTTAGACAACAATATGAACACTGAGAGAGACTTACATAGACCTAATATACATGGGAAGTAGAAAGTATAAAAAGACAAGATCTCCTGAGTAAATTGGGAGCATAGGGACCTTGGGGGAGGGCGGAAGGGGGAGGGGAGAGGCAGGGAGGGGAGCAGAGAAAAATGTAGAGCTCAATAAATATCAATAATAATAATAAAAAAAGAAATCAGGCTGAGCATGCCATGAGAAAAAAATTAGTAAAGCAGCACCCTCTGTGATCTCTGCTTCAGCACCAGCTTCCAGGCTCCTCTCTGATTTGAGTTTTGCCTAAGATTCCCTCAATGGACTGTGATTCAAGAAATATAGACCAAATAATTTCCTTCTTCTCCATGTTGCTTTTGTTCATGGTGCTTCCCCAAAGCAGTAGTAGCCCTAAGGTACTCAATTATCTATCCAGAATGGCTCTATCCTGAATAAAATATCAGAGAAATAATAAAGACAGAAACGTAAGGGTCATGGAGGTATTAGTGGGCAGCACCACAGCAGAGAAACAAAGACAGATTATCCACCAGAGAACCGTGGTTTGTGGTGATGAAGCATGGGACTGGCAGCCAAATGTCTTCTAAAAATCTCAGACACAGGAAACAATTGTAAATGTTTTAGTGACAGAAGCAAGTGGGTCTCTAAGATGTGTTTCAATGAATGAAAGCCAAGAAGGAAAGTTTAAAGAGCGAACAAGCATTAGCTCTCTTTGTGTAGAATGCTCCATTTGACCCTTTGAGCATCCCAGCACAGTCACCTTTTGGAAATGTTACCTATCATCTCCACCTGTGGGTGATTTATCTCCCCAGCAGACTCTGTTCTTAATGAATTGTTAACCCCTGAGTTCAGTAGCTGTAACAGATATCCTATTAGCGCCAGAAGACTTAGCATATGATCCAGAGTAATCTCTAAAATATGCGTGAATGAAAAATTGTAAAACGGAGGGAGTCTCCACACACAGTTTCAGAACAAAGATAAACTTTGATAAGAGAAACCTGAAATACATACAAAGTTGAGCCTGAAACAAATACATGCCACCATTTACAATAGCAACAAAAGAAAGAAAGTAGGAGTAAAAATAGAAAATAAAATGATATTACAAGCAATTTCCAGAAATAATCTCCCAGCAAGCCTACTGGTCAGTAAATAATTGGGTCAAATGAAGCTAAACATACCTAAGAACAGCTTAAAATTTAAATACTTAAGCACTGTAGAGAAGGTCCTGGAAATTTAATGTAAGTCAGTGTAACAAAAGTACAAATTATAGCTAATTGGTTTTAATTTATCCAGATCTCTCTTTATATTGAAAGGGAAAAAGGAATATAGAAAGAGCTTACACTGATTTTGAGTCTATCTAATGTGCAATAATAAAACAAAAATGGGCCAATAAAGAGAAGAATGGCAAAGAAGGCGAGCTATAGAGAAAGAGAAATCTGAAATTCTCAAGAAAAACTACCTAGAAAAGTCACAGGAACTATAGAGAAGAAAAGTGGTAGAAAGCAGCCAGATGTTACTATCAGTTATTTTGTGGTTTGTTTCCTGTTTGAGACTAATAAGAGAAGGTGAGAGATTGAGTAATGTTCATCATTGCTAACATGTATTTGCACCCTACTGTGTGCGGAGTTTACTTGAAATAGCTTCATTCAGTAGCTCAGTTTGCAACATTCTTTTTGGGAGTATTACTCTCTTATTGAGCAGGTGAGGGAGCTGGAAAGAAGGCAGTGCTAGCCACCTCTTTTCCACAGGCTCTTTCCATCCTCCAGTCCTTTAGGTGGGAAGATCATTTCTGGTGTCCTGATATGCCGTCAGCTCTTACTTGGCTTCTGTGTTATAATTCCAGATCACAATTTTCTCCCCATCTGCAGTTTCTGATAGTGCCCTGGTGCTGAATATATACATCCCAGGCAATGAATATGCCATTTTAGTCTTAGATTTTTATAGCTGAAGATTGCATCTAAAGTCTTTCTCTGCCAATTCCAATTTCCAGATTCTATCACAGTCTGATTTCAGCTCAGGTCATTAGTATAGCCATTGTTTACTCCGATGAGTCACCAACTTACCTCTGTCTGTCACTATGTATTGCAACAAAATAGATATCAAAGCACAGACTCGTATACTCTGTCCCTTCTGCTTGCAATTTCTTCCATCTCCTTATGTGACCCTGGCATCCCTCTAGCTTATCTCTGTTTTTGCTTCTTCCCAGTTGATATCTTTCTAGGATTCATTCATCTTTATCTGTTGTGAGTAGAATCTTATTCCTCTAACTTTCATGAGCTATATTCTTTGCTCTTTTTCCTAAGAAACTGGGATGGGACTTTTTTAGAACTTGGATTCCGGCAATTTGTTAAATCATATTGAAATAGAAGGGGCCCCTATTCCAGTGTTACCTGGACTTATGTCACTCAGAAAATATTATAAATACCTGAGTTGTGCTGCTACTAGCAACAAAACACCTAACAGGAGAGAATCCTGAAGCTGATGCTACTCTTCCTATCTCTAGGAAGTCTGTCTGCCTAGTAGCAGATCTTTATTCTTCTAAGGAAGTCATTTATTAGCAGTCTGTTTGAACACACCCAGGGCCATTCACGATGCCATTTTCAGTCATCTTTTTTGTTAATTTATTATGTTGCCCCATGGTAATATTGCTTAAAAATGAAGAAAATCACGAGTTTTTTTGAATAGTGGGCACTAATTTAAGAGTCTGAAATATTTACAATTTCACTTTCTCTATGACCCCAGCCAATAGACACTATTGGTATGATGAGTTTATGAAAAATTAAGGCTTCATAACATTGAAATCACTTGTCTATATCCCTACTGGTATCATACATACCACCTTTACCTTGATATATAGACTCTATTATCAGTGATTTTTTAAATGTTAAGATACATATTAAACCATTTCCTTAAAAACATTACTGTCTAAACATTTCCACATTTACCAACATTGAAATGGTTCTTATGAGTCCCACAATCCACAATTGTGATAAACTTAACTTTTATAACAATCTCATAAAATTCTGTGTAGGCTCATGTAACAGATAAGGAAATTAGTGATATATTTTGAAGGTAGTTTAATTAAACAATCATAAAATCATGGAAAACCAGGACCAATTCAAGCCAATAATGTGAGACCTCGATGGTGGGGGGTATCTTTCCAAATTATTTCTTCTTTTTTTTCATTTTTTATTAAATTTAAAAGAAAAATTTACATTTACTCCCCTTGTCCCAGGCCCCCCCACTGCCCTCCTACCCCACCGCCCTCCCCCTGCTTCCTTAAGATGGGGCAGGATACCCTGCCCTATGGGAAGCCCAAGGCCCTCCCCCATCCATCTCGGTCTAAGGAGGTGTGCATCCATATAGAATAAGTTCCCAAATAGCCAATACATGCAGAAGAGATAGGTCCCAGTGCCATTATCATTGGCTTCTCAGTCAGTCCCCATTGGCAGTCACATTCAGAGATTCCGGTTTGGTCATATGCTCCTTCAGTCCTGGTCCAGCTGGATTTGATGAGCTCCCAATAGATCAAGCACACTCTCTCAGTTGGTGGGCCAGTCCCTCACGGTCCTGACATCCTTGCTCCTCTTCTCCCTCCTTCTGCTCTCCCACTGGACCTTGGTAGCTCAATCCCTTGCTCTGATGTGAATGTGGGTCTCTGGCTCTATCTCCATCCATCATGCGAAATTTCTATGGTGACGATCAAGATATTCAACAATGTAACTATGGGACAAGGTCAGTTCAGGCACCCCCTCCACTGCTGCCCAACTACCTAGCTGGACCTCCCTGTGAATACCTGGGATCCCCTCTAGAGACAAGTCTCTTGCCAAATTATTTCTTCTGAGTCTGCTCCACACGGATGCCTTTCAGAACAAGGGTCATGTTTCACATTTTGATTTCCTTGGTTTGTCATAACTCTGGAGAGAAAGGGGGTTCAACATAAATATCAAGAAGAATGTCATTGGCAGTGCTTGTTTTCTTTGGAAAAATGTTGGCATGATTTAATACAAAAAGCTCATTGCAAGCATAATTGCCTTTTCCTCTCATATGCAAGTCTGAAAATCTGGTCCAATATCCATCATGCATATCTATTTGATAAACATTTATGTTGAAAATGTCTGATAAAGTATGTATTTCATTTAGAAAATTTCCTTTAAAAATGAACATTTTGCTCCCAAAATAGATATAATTCAAACAACGATTCTTTATTTTTCTATCCTTCTATTGTAAATAACAATTCTTTAAAGAAATATTTACACCGTCTCACCAGGGTGTATGAAAAGGTATCATAGATATTTTTCTTTAGAAGGTCATCAGTTGCTGTATATTTTTATATTTAGAAGAAAATGAGTGTTCAAAATTCAAGTAGGACCATGGATTTTTGTATACAAATGTATATAAATAGCTTAAATTAGGTTCTATTGGTACTCTGACATAAGGAGCATCATCTACCTTAAATGTTATTTATAAGAAGGAACACAATCTGCACTTCATTCATTCAACATTTCTCAAAGAAAACTTTTCCTTTAATTACTAGAGCTGTGATTCCTACATACTCCCTATGTTCATTTTATAAGCAACAGGAAATATATTTCCTTCTGATGTTAAGAAACCTCCAAACTTAATTACTGGAGATAGATGGATTTTTTTTCTTATCTTTATTCTAGTGGGACTGTACACCATTTGCATTTAGCCATGTAGGGTGAGTTCACTTCCGACACAGTCAATTATATAAGTCTATCAACAGCTATTTTATTATGGGAACAATAGAGACAGAAGGCTCCGACTCTCTGATGAATGTAGATTAGACAGAGGTCACCCTGACATACATAATTAGTTTTAGAATGTTAAATTAATAGGTAGTGTGCCCCTAAGGCAACCATACATTTAGGCTGAAGCTGCAGGATCTGGAGCCCAGCCCTTGTATTCTGTTGTCAGAGCTGACATGGCTTAATGCACTGCCTGTGAAGTGACATAAGGTATTATGGAAAAGCTAAATGGCTGTAAAAACAAAATTTGCATAATACTGTGGTCAGACTACACACATTTCCCTTCAGAAACATTTGTGCAGCTCAATTATTATGCAAATTCTTAAGACTGTTGGCTAAACAGATAAATCTCAGAGTGCCTTAAATAGATCTTTTAACAAGGATTCAATAAGCAATCAATGGCAATATTTGGAATGATATTAAATTTCTGGCTGTACTTGCTATAGATGTTAGCTTAAGAATAGGAAGGTGAAATGAAAGTCATTTTCCAGTTATAAATGTTTCCCTAGCCATATGTAAGTAAAATAATACCTAGGCAGAGTTAATTCACAAAATAGGGAGAAAAAGTGCATCCCAATTTTCCTAGACTTCAATCAATGAACTAATCATATCCTGCACTACTGTTATGCTCATTAACATGTTAGAACAAAGAAAAAATCACTGTTATAAAGAATAGATATAAAATTATCTAGACACATAAGGAAATCAGCTTCAAGTAATCTAGGGATGTATCTGTAGTTTAATTTGTGCTGTATGTTGCATTACATTTTATCAATATAATTTATGGGTTCTGATTTTTACACTTATTAGGTGATTGGCAATATACCGTGTCATTTATTTTATTAGTCTCCTCTGATACGTATAGCATAACAGCAAGGTAGATTCTATTACCAAATTTTGTTGATTAAGTAAATGAGAGCTATTGCTTGAGAATCCTTTGCCATACACTCATACTCACAACCAGGTAATAACAGAGCTAGGACTGCTTGAGTACGAATTTCATATTATAATGGTTTTATATAAACTTCATATTATATATATGTATTATATATATTAGATACACATATACCTCTCTGTATATATACATATATAGAGAGAAAGAAATATAGATAGACATTACATGTGACATGTGTGAAGGATTGATCTAGGCTCTTCACATTTAGAATTGGATTAAATGATTATCCAGCCTGTTTATTTCAGCATCAGTTGAAACACTGTCCAGAAAATTCTAGAGAACTCTACATCAACATCATATGGTCACAAACATGCTTGCTTTCTACGTTATCACAGAATTGATTCCAGTTGATACTCATCCTATGAAAGTATCAGTTTTTAAGGTTGCTGTGAACCTATTAAGATACTGTTTATATAATATAGAGTCATTTTACAGTATAATTTACAAACTGCCTAATGGACTTAGTGTTTTAATTGATTATAGTGTTTAGCAGAATATATCAGAATATATCAAGGTGAGACCCAGGTAAATTTGAGGTTTGTTCAGTAGTTCAGTGATGAAAACAAAATTCCTGGTTATTTCCTTCTGTCTAATCTAGTATTCTCTGTATTCTTCATCATATTTTACTCATAGTAACAGGGTATCAATATCAATGTTGGGTATTATAAAAATTACCACCATATCTAATATTCATTCAATACTTTGGCAAAAATGCTTCAATATGGACTACTTATATAACAATAAAATTACTTCTGCACTGTTGAATTTTTTACCTTTCTTTGGATTAATGGAATTAACATGTACCAGATTCAAAAAGAATTGAGAAAGGACTAGGTGGAATTTTCAACCTTTGTACATGCAAGAAGGTTCTACCCATGTAGAAAGTGTATGTGGTGTGTTGAAGCAGGATAGAAAAAAAGCAAACTCACAATAAATAAGCAAAATTGGACAAAATAACCTGTCAGTGGACCAAAAGCTCAGTAACTAATGACCTGAAAAAACAAACAAACAAACAAACAAAACTGTGACCCTTTTACAATAAAGAGCTTCTGTACTTAAATCTTTCAGAATCTGTGGCATTGCCTCTGTTTCTCCTCACCTCATGCTCCCAGGAGCCAGGGATGACACAATAGGCAGCAACAATGTGTGGAGGCATCCAGCAGGCAAAAACACA
>JAQHUG010000049.1:8682760-8695897 GCA_028555095.1 Dicrostonyx torquatus
CCCAACAGTGGAATGTTGATTTTTATACATGTTTCAAGTCTGTATATGACATGAAAACAGAAGTCAGGCTGTTTATGGGAGGAAGACAGCAGTGGGAGCAGTGACTTTTCTGCATAAAAATCTATTATTTTATGCAATACAATGATACTCTGCTATACTCATAGATCAGTGCCTTATTGGTCATCATCAGAAAGCCTTCCTCTGGAAGCAGATGCGAGTACTTGCAGAGACACATGCCCAGTCTTTATAAGGAAAGAAAGTCTAAATTTGAAGTCTCTATCAAATCCCTCTATGCAGAGTTCAGGGAATCCCATGGAATAGAAGGTGGACAGATGGAGGACACCAGGAGAACAAGTTCCCATGAATTAACTGACATGAATTCAGAGATGGAAGGATCAAGCATAAGGCATACATGGATCTTCATGATGTCCTCCGCATACACATTATTCCTATCAGCTTAATATTTTTATAGGACTCTTGACTGTGAGAACAAATGAATTTCTGACCCTTGTGCCTGCTCTTGAACTCTTTTCCTCCTGCTAGGTTGTCATGTTCAATTTTGATATGATAGCATTTGTTTCATCTTCTTATAATTTATTTTGTCATGTGGGTTGTTATCTCTTAGAAACCTGTTATATTCTAATAAAAAATGGAAAGGTAGTGGATAAGGAAGAAAAAGGAAGTGGGGACAGACTGGGAGGAAGAGGAGAGACAGCTATAATAATGATGTATTCTATGAGAAAGAAATTACTTTCAATAAAAGGCAAAAGCAAAAAAAAATTAATGCCAAAGAAACACTTTGAAATGACAATACATACCAGAGGGAAAGTATTTTTATACCATGTATTGCTTCTATGTATTAGTGTGTCACCTAAAACAATTAAAACTTTGGCCCTGCAGGAAATGACAATCAAGTGATTTTCATAGTTGCATGCAAAACTAATTTTTGATAAAAAGAAATAATAGGTCCCTGTGTTCTTCAGAGCAAATCCTAAAATCGTTTTAGAACTTCAGCTCTATAAGCCTGGTTCTGTATTGGATTTCCAGATTTCTGATTGTAATATAAATATTTAGCTGTGTTTAGGTACAGCTTGCAGAGCATAAAGTAATTTTAGCAGGAGGTTATGATTGAAAAAACTAGCTGAAGGCTTGGGATCTAGGTTAAGTATAGGGAGAGAAAATGAACGTGAAAGTTTTTATATACTTGCATGTACAAATAGACACATGCATGGCACAGATTGTAGATAATTTATAGGAATATACATGGAATATAGGAATATTTCATTGTTTCTAGTTAGGTGTCTTTTTTCTAGCTTGGTTTCTTAGGTTATAGCCAGTATTCCATTTTATAGCAGCAGAGTTAGAAGACAACATCGATGACCCAACAGCATTGCAAAAGATGCATTTGATGGAATCTTATAAAAAGTATCCTCCTCCCTAATAATTCATGAAGTAAGTTGGCTTATAGCCTTTCTAGAACATCTTCTCTTTGTTCTCAGTAATGGATCTGATGACTCTAAGTTTGACCACTGAAAAATAAACTGTGGTTCATCTGTTAATGCAGGCATGGGTCCTGCTGGTCCACAGAGATTCAGGGACATGGCGTGGTGAAGCACAGGGTGGACCTCAGGCCTACATCACCCGTTCCCTTGTGTAGTCTACAGACCTCAGTACTACTTTACTTGTCCACTTGTCTAGCCTACATCCCTCACACTCATGCCTACTGTCCCTGTATCTCCTTAGGCTAGTATCAACTGAAGAAGTTTTGTTAAGATGCTTTCTGTGACGATGAAAACAATGTCTCACTTTTTCCATAGAATATCACAACACAGTGTATGTCTTTCCAAGAACATAGTATTTTCTGCTCACATTCTTAAAATTCAATGGGATTGAGCCTCCACACCCACCCCTGTAAGAATCAATGATAAAGAAAATACTGAGAAGTCACATTAAAACATATTGGGTCTCCTTATATTGAGTTCTGTAGATATTTTGGTTTTGCTTTAATGGATCTCTTATCACAAGGTGCCACTCTTTTACAAAGATTTGTCTGGAGACTATCTGACCCTGTTTATCTTTTTCATAAAGCCCAGTGGGCTCACAATCAGTGCTTGGTGCCTGTTTTGAAAGCCTTCCCTTTCTCCATCAGTGTATCATGTATTGCAGAAACATTTGGAAATGTCTAGTAAATTTAAAACAGTTTACAACCCGCAGCTGTGTTTGCTCCTAAATGCTTCAAAAGAAATTGTGAGCAAGTCCAAACTACAAAGAGTAATTCTTACGACTACTAATAAAATGTACCTATTATTCAATAGGAAATCGCCCAGTTGAGGGTTCTCCTTTCCTGTTTATAACTGAGCTCATTTTCTGTTTTATAGTTCCATGAAACAAATGGAAAAATCTCATAGAGCTGTTTTTTCTCTCTTTTTCTAAAAATCTACACATTACTAGTTCTTCATCAAACTCAGTAGGTTGGTGACAGGTAGAAGGAAATGGCAGACGTTTAAATGATCCAAATTATAATTGGTAATTAGCTTCCAGATGATTTCTGTCTTTTTCAGTTGGAAGACACATTTTACAGTTATGGAATTATCAAAAAGAAACATAAATAAACTATTTGGAAGGAATTTTCATGTGTAATATAATCAGCAGGGGTAGACACTGGTTTTCCATATGTACAATATAAATACAAATTTAAAGCACTTCAATGAGGTGGAAAGGAAGTTTTCCTTTAAACATTATGTTCTTATCAGTAAGGATCTTTATATTTCTGATATCAAAAATATTATTGGGAATTTTATTGCTGGTTAGATTTGAATATGTCTATGCTGGGGAGTCTTTCTTTTTTCTCCATTGTTTTTGTCAACTACATACATTTCATTTTAAAACAATCACAATACTAATGCAAGCTAGCAATGTTTTCTAGAAAGCTCTTGAGATTTAATTACATCTACATTTAAATTTCCCACTCTACTAATCTTCATGTCTTTCTCTTAGGGGAATAAAGCATACCATGGATCGACACACCTTGGTGTGTCTCTTTCCTTAAAAGAAGGACCCACTGAAAGTCCTGATATGGTTTCTAACTATTTAAGTCCTGTCTTTATAGTGGAGCTCTTGGATGTGAATCTTGGAATAACAAGCAGACAAAGGTATTTATTGATTACATAACTTTGCTGATATAGTTCATACATGATAGAGGGGACATACACATGGAAAAAGTGAAAAGTGACACACAGCATCCAAAGATAATTCATGACCATATTTGTATTTCTAATTACAAATCCAATGGATATATTTTGGCAGACTCTTCTATCTGTTAATTTTGTTATCAGGGGGTGCTGGAAACATTAAATTATTTTTTGAGACAGGGCTTCTCTGTAACTTTTGGATCCTGTCCTGAAACTAGTTCTTGTAGACCAGGCTGGCCTCGAACTCACAGAGATATGCCTGCCTCTCCCTTCCGAGTACTGCAATTAAAAGTGTGCACCACCATTGCCTGACCAAGTTATTAACTTTTAATTTGAAGGGGAAATTTTGAAAATCATACACAACTTTTGCTGATTCCATGTAATTCAATATATTCTAATAACCGGTGCATTCCTCTTTTTTGCATGTGGTTGCAGAACATAGAAGTCCTGTTAAAATACACTGAAAGGCAACATGGTCCTATCACACATCATTGTGATAAGGATGGAAGCTGAATTAAGCGTTGACTTAGAAAGTTCTAGACTTGTGTTTGATTATTGGGATCTGATTTTTTTCTCTAGGTGTTTGAATCCTCAGTAATTAGCTGATTTCTCACTGAATCCACTGATTTTCCAGTATTCAATCAGCTTATTTACTATCTCTAACTATTGACTAACTGAACAGTAGCTCCATAGTTTCTTTTTTTTTTTTTTGGCTTTTGCTCTTGACCAAAAGATGTATTGGGTATTACTTTCAGAAGCCGTCAATCATTTTTAATTTAATTCACAGTTCTGGAAATGAAAATATAGATTGGGAGAAGTCTGTTTCAAGCAGACTCGAATACAACTTTCAAGGTATTTAGGATGTCATTAAAAATGAGCACCATTCATCCGTTCATTCCCCAAACATAGCGTAGTGCCATCAGAGTGCTTCTCTAAATACGTCAGTTTCAAATAGTTGTTATACTATATTCAGTCCCATCTGAATATATCAAGATGGAGATAAACTTGGTGATTTAGGATAGAAGATGTTTTCCCTACTACACAGTCATTCTCACATCTCACTTAAAATGGAAAAATTTATGTTTGTTTTACTAAAACTTAAAAAACATATTTAAAAGCCAATATGACCCATGTCAGACATTATTCAATAGCTAAATATGTATTAGAAATATTTCTTATATCTGTGCAATATGTATAAACTGCTCAGTTTTCATATTTACAAGGATGTATATAGTAGAATCTCCATGCATTAAAATGGCTATTATTATACTTAGCCAAAATGTAATTGAAGTTTGTTATCTATAACAAATTTTTATAGATGGGATTTTCACTTCCTGTGCTCTTTGTTCTCACCTCCTCAGCTGCCAGTAATTACATGGTGGAAGTAAAAAGAGCACAGAGATATCAAAAAACCAATGGTTCTTTTCTTGTTTGTTCCTTTTGCCATAACTCCTTTAATCACATTTTCTAAAGCATATGACAAATTGTGAATCTCCTATACTTTTGAGAAAGTGGGCATTGTTACTAGTTCTGAGACATTTGCTTCCTGTAAATTACAATTTCAAGTTCACTTGATGACTGTGGATGTGAACATTATACCAATCCTTAGACTGGTTTTCCTGGAGCTATTTTTCCATTGCCAGAACAGAAGTGGCCTTAGAGCAGTGAATTTATGTTTCTGTAATGAATATGGGTTAGTTTACAATCTCATCCAAATACATGTTCATATTGTCTTTATGACCCACATAATACATCATGGAGCTATGGGATGGAAGGAAACTAATTAACCTTTAATGAGATGAGGGCTCTGTAGGACAGTTGGCACTAAGAAAGGGCTGGAATTCCCAGAGTGGGACATTCACCTGGGCGCCATGCCACTGCAAATCTAATATCTGTTTGGAACTAGCCTTCTTTTTAATATCTACTAAGTTTATCAAGAAAATCAAAGCAAAATAAGTCATGATTTTACCTGAGGAACATTTATGCAACTGCATTGATTTTATATATATATATATATATATATATATATATATATATATATGTATATATATATGAACCTTGTAATATAGCTGTCCCAAATGCAGAGATATTACACACTTGTGAGCTCATTGCAAATCATTCTGCTTTAAAAACTTTAACCATGCAGGTATGAAATTAAAAGAACACTCTCAAACCAAACAGTGACATTAACATGCTCACTGCCATCACAACAGAACATGACACAGTTTTCAATACTGTTTGGTTCATATTAAATTTCCATTGAAGATAAAAGTTCACTGAGTTGATCTCCTCCCAGCTTCTAGGATTCGCATAATTTCTGAAATTACAGAGACAGGATTAGTAGTCTGACAAATGGGCAAAAGAATAATGCACACAAAGTGTTTATTAATGTTCTGAAAGTTGAGGGAGAAATCTCTTTGGGATTGTTTGACCTTCATTCTTATCATGTGAGCTGACAGTCTGGGAAGAAAATTCAGAGCCTGTAAAACATCTTTCTCTTGGTATCGATCTTTCCACTGAATCTGGACAAGCATTTTTATCCAGTGGCACATTAATGTGGTAAACACTTTAGGCATTTATCTGGAAGAAAGTGATGATGTCATCCAGGCTTCTCTACGGCCACCTGGTTCAATTTTGTATATGAAAGGCACAACTCCATTTCTTTCTCTACGCTCAAATAGGCTGAATAAATTGCCACTGGCTACTTTCCTTCCTTGGTATATTATATTGAAATAAGATCTATTGTCCATTTTCTTCATGAACTATGTACATGTTACACATGGCACTGTTAATATGATTAAGGTTTTATTTTATAGATAACATAATCTATAAAAATATTATTATATCACAACTCACAGAGTAGGCTTTTAAGGCAAATTTCTTTTTGCATTATGTTAATTACATTATATTTTATTATCTATTTTTATAGATGGTAAGGCCAATAGTTTATTTTCCTAAAAATGTTTTAGTGATAAACAAAAGCATTACTTTTACTTAGTTTTGTTTAGATGAATGGATTAGTATGATAGGGTTTCTTAATAATGGCAAGGTAAGCACAGTAACAAATTAAGACTACAGTCATGAAATTCTGAATGAGTGGTAATCCTAGGATGAAATAGTTTGTAGGTTCAACAAAAAGGCCAAAGAATCTGGATGCACTCCTTCCACATTTTCACTAACACACACACACACACACACACACACGCACACACAAGTTTTCTCATTTAGTGAAAAATGATGTTCTAAATGAGAGATAGAGGACTATATCACATTTCCCTTTCTGAACAATAGTTTGGTAATAATTTTTGGAAAAATTTTGGAAATATTCATGGAAAGGAGAGGGATTTATGCATTTTGTGAATGAAAAAATGAGCCATTCCCCTGTAAGGATCAATGATATAGAGTGCTATACTCAGAAATCTGAATTTCTTCATCAATAAAGTCAGAGTCACCACCTCATTTGGTGATTCTCAGCTTTAATGAGTAAGTTTTTAGAAAAGATATGCTGGGACCCATCTTTGGGAGGTAAAAAGAGTGTATCTGAGATAAGGGACTCACTTTGTGTAGAGAAAGCACCCAGCTACTTCTGAAACAAGGATTTGTCATAGTTACACAGAAATGCTAGAGTCTTCATCATTAAAACAGTGGATATGATGGAATATTATTACATATAATATATGTATTATATTACAATATAGCATATTTTATTATATATAACGATATGATGTGTTATATATACTATATAATGGTGGATATGATAGAATATTATTCATCTGTGAAGAAAATGAAATCGTAAACTATACTAAACGGATGGACCTAGGAACAATCATCTTGAGTGAGGTAACACAGATCCAAGAGACAAACGTTACATGGTCTTCTTATTTGTGGATACAGTTTTTAGGATTTCAGTGTGGGTGTTACAATCTGAATAACTTCAGAAGTGAGGAACTATGGAGGGCAGAGGGAGAGAGACTCTTTCAGAGAGGAGGTGGAAATAGAATGCATGATGATAAAGGTAAAGAAGTAAGCAGAGTATGAGGATTAAATGGGGAAGGAGCCGAAAGGGAAGGGTGTAGCAGAGAATACGAGGAGGGAAAACTAACACTAAAGGCCTTTTGGAAGCCATAAGGAAGCCCACTGCTGTAGAAGCTTCCTAAAATAAATACATGTACGAAAGGAATAGAAATGGAGTCACCACAGAATGGGGCGGACAATGCTCTGACTAGACATCTTAAGGCCTCAAGTAAGACCTCCATTGCCAGGAGCAGTAGGAAAGTCTTATTTCCTTCTATGAAGGTGGTACAAGGAAATGAGATTTTGTAATCTTCCTTGGTAATACAACCAACCCCCTTGTTAATGTTATAATGTCCCTTTCATGGGAAGAGTTATGAATTTTGGATATATCATGTGGCATTTTCAGACAGAAAGGATGAAATTTCCTTTTGTGTTTTGTGACATATTGCATTGCAGTATTGCTTATAAATAGATTCAAAACCAACAGCAATTTAAAGAAATACATTAAGCTATATTTAAATGCACCCTCCACACCCCCTAATCTTTTGTTTCCTCCTAATTATTACCTCAAGGATCCTCTGGAAATTTCATCAAGTCATCTTTTCTCCTAGACCTCAGATAAGATTAGATGCTAATTAGATGTTACTTCTTTTAGTCTTGTCATAATTATGATGATTTTCTCTTGTGGGAGAAAACAGAGGTTGTAAGTTTGGCCACTGGGGGCATAAGTGCCAGTATATCACAGAAGTTCAAAAGTTGTCTCTAAATAATATTAAAATCAATAAGAAATAAGAAAAAACATAAAAATCTCTGTACTGATTATATAATATATATGTAGAAAGAGAGAGCACATGCTCTATATAGGCATAAAATACTTCTGATTTGACTTTGATATGATGTAAGAACATTTAAGGGATAATGAGTATGTGATTGCATAGAAAACAGATTAATATGTAACATATTTTCTTAATTCACAGTTTTATCAAAGTGTGTAAAGCCTATTTATCTCTTCATTTCTTTGTTATTTTTATTTCTGTATGTGTTTTATTTCTTAGATGGTCTTGAACTCATATGTTCATGAGCTAGTGTGCTCTGACATGTAATGCTAGTGTACAGTAGAACATTAGAACTTTTCCTCCTGTCTGATTGGAACATAGTACTGTGACTGACATTTCTCTTTTTATTATGATGACATTCCCCAATTCCAGGCTTTTGTCCCCACTATTTCTTTCTAAAATGCTATGAGACCAACATTTGTAGGTTCCATATATTGATTGAAATTATTCAGCCACTGTGGCCACTTATCTTCACTCTACGTTTCCAATCCTCCCCTTGCTATTGCAAATGGCAAGATTTTCTTCTTTCGGGGACTGACTAGTATTCTATTGAGTTGTATATGAAACATGAACCTATTCATCTGCCATTAGGTGTCTTTCCACATATAGGTAACTCCAGATGTCTCTTGTTTATGCTTCCTTTGGTTATAATTAGTGTTACGATTGTTAGGCCATATACTACTACTTTTGATTTTCTGAACATCCTCCATACTGTTTTCTACAATGACTACAACAATATGCTCTGTAAAGCAGCAGGGTTTCTTTTCTTGCTTTATTTCATGTCTAAAATAGTCAGTTTTTACTTATTTAAAAATAACCATTCTGAATGAAGTCAGGTGATAATGTAATGTGAATTGGATTAGCAATCACATAATGATTAGGGATAGTCAGCAATTTTCACAAACTTATTAGCTAATTTCAAGTGATCTTTTGAAAAATGCCTATGTAGGACTGAATTCCGTGTGTGTGTGTGTGTGTGTGTGTGTGTGTGTGTGTGTGTGTGCGCGCATGTTTATGTGTGTGGTGTGTGCGTATGTGTGTATGCGCAGGCACAAGCTCATGCATATGCATGTGGAGTTCAGTGATAAAATTTGGGTGTCACTCTTCAGAAGCTGGTCAACTTTTTCTTTGAAACAGAGTCTCTCCCTAGCGTGAACCTCACTGAATATGATGGGTTCCACGGGCAGGGATTCCCAGGATCCTCCAGGACTCATTGCTTCCTCCAGGCTCCCAGGCTGAGATGACAAATATCAACACTATGCTCATCTTCTTCTTTTTTTAAAATATTTATTTATTTAATATGTGTACAGTATTCTCAGTATTCTGTCTGCATATATGCCCGCAGGCCAGAAGAGGGCATCAGATCTCATTACAGATGGTTATAAGCCACCATGTGGTTGCTGGGAATTGAACTCATGACTTTTGGAAGAGCAGGCAATGCTCTTAACCGTTGAGCCATCTCTCCAGCCCTATGCTCATCTTCTTGACGTGGGCTCTGGGATTCCATCTCAGTTCCTTGTGCCTATATAACAAGTCATTTGCAAATTGAGTTATTTCTAGAGCTCCCAGTTGCCTTTTCAAAACCCAAATTGTTGACTGAGTTTCTTATATAATCTGAACATTAGCCGTTATTAGCCGTTATAGATGTTCAGTGGGCATATATTTTTACACAATCTTCAGATGGCCCGTTCAGTGTGGTATTTATTTCTTTTGCGCGGTAGAAGATTTGTAATTTGAAACACTCACAAATTTCTGTGTTTGCTTTTATTTCCTATGTTTTGCTGACCTTTGTCCATTCCAGTGTCCTGAGGCATTTTCCTCTAAGTTTTCAATCTATTTTGAGTTGATGTTTATATTTGTTTGTACGACAATATTTGGTATTATTTTCTAGGCATGTGGACATGCAGTTTTTTCAGTAGCATTTGTTGAAAACTATCTTTTTCTTAACATGTGTTTTTAATACTCTTGATGAAATTCAACTTATTTTTGTTTTCTATTCTGATTTTGTTTTCTATTCTGACCTGTCTATTGGTTTCAAGTCATTATCATACTGAATTCACTACTATTGCTTTGTAGTATATTTTGAAGTCAGTCAATATTTCCTTCTTTGCTCAAAAGCACCCTGTCAACCAGGGGCGGTGTTATAAGGAGACCGCTTGTTCATTTTCTGGTGGCCCAGACTCCAAAATAATCATACAGAAACTATGTTATTTAAATCACTGCTTGGCTCATTAGCTTTAGCTTCTTATGGGCTAACTCTTACATCTTAATTTAACCCATCTCTATTAATCTGTGCATCACCACAAGGTCATGGCCTACCAGCAAAGTTTCAGCATGTCTGTCTCTGGTGGTGGCTCCATAGCTTCTCTCTGACTCTACCTCCTTTCCCCCAGCATTCAGCTTAGTGCCCCCCCAACCCTGTTCTACCCTATCAGGCCAAGCTGTTTCTTTATTAACCAATGGTATTCACAGCATACAGAAGATAATCCCATGTCAGGGTGGGATTTTAGGGGTTTACATATAATTTCAGGCATCTGTTATCTAGTTTTGTGAAGAATATACTTGATATTTTGATGGGTATTGCAATGAATTTTATGTGAAGATTTTAATAGCATTAGTGGTTCCCATTCATGGTGAGAGACAGTTTTCGAACTGTGTATATTCTCTTTAATTTCTCCCTCAGTTATATTATTATTTTTGCTGTCCTTTAGTTAAATTTCTTCTAAATATTTTTGTGCTTTTATAAGTAGAATTGCTTTTCTGATTGTTCTTTCAAAGGATTTAATATTGGGATAAAGGTATGTTGCTAATTTTACAATGTTTGCTTTGTATACTGCAAATGTGTTCAATTTGTTTATTAATTATAGTGATGTTGAGTCAAACCTGTAGGGATTTCTCTACATAAGATTTCATTGTCTTCTGAAATGATTTGTTGTTATCTTTCTTAATTTGAATGCCCTTTGTTTTCATTGCCTGGATGCTCTAGGACTTCCAATATTGTGTTGAGTAACTGTGGTAAAGAACAAATTCCTTGCTGTTTTTCTTATTCATAGACAGAAGAATGTCATTTTTCTCTACCAGAGTGATATTAGCTGTGGCATGTTGTATATAACCTTTATATTTTGATATGTTTCTTTATTTAATAATTTTTGATATCCTTTATCTTGAAGGGAGATTGCTTTTTATCAAATGCCCTTTCCACATCAACTGAGAAAATCATGTTTTCTCCCCACTGCTTTTGTGCTATATCTTATTTATTGGTTTGTTTGTGAAGAATCACCTTCCCAGTTCTGAGATCAATCATATTTTCTAATCGCAAATTGTCTTTCATGTTTTGCTGAGTTGTGCTTACTAATATTTCTTGAGAATTTTGCCTGTATGTTCATTATGGATATTGGGCATAAGCATATGTCAATTAAGATAGTATTTGGCTGGTGATGGTTGGCTTTTCTGAGGACCTGAATTCAATCTGCTGACTGCACAGACTATAAATGGCTCCCTCAAACTGTTCTTTTATCCCCACATAAGTGCTGTGTAACATGTATAAATATGCACATAAGGGTATTGCACATGTGTGCACAAGCAAACATACAACACAAAAAAAGGAGAACAAGATTAATACATGAGAAAAACAATAAAAAATACTCCCAAAGCATTGCCATATTCTAGAACCAATATATATCAACTTGGCCTTGCAATACTTAACAGTAAGATTTTTTAAATTTTTCATTCATTTCTTTCAGTTCTGAAGATTGTTTCATTCTTTTTCCTATAATCCTGACTTGGAAATAGAAATACAAATTAAATATAATCCTGTTAGGTTTAAGAGCCTGAGGAGTGTGAGTTCATTCTTACATCCCCCCTTTTCCTGCTGTCGAGTTTCTGCTTTTGAGGCTGTCCCTGGCAATTACCCCCTGATAGTCTGGATGTCTAAGTCTCTCTCCAAACCTGCTCTTGCCTCTTGAAGATTGTCTCTCCCTCCTTTAAGACACTGTCTCAGTGTATATTTTATGTTCTGAATGATGCAATGTATTTTGTATTGTTTCCTTTTAAGATAATCATCTTATTCCCTTCAAAATTCAGGTTATAAATGTCTTACAAGTTATAAGCAGGTATGTAGAAGTAAGGAATGAGCTTAGTTTACCTTTTAGGTCCTTAAGTGTCTTGTTCACGAATGGCTGCAATGATGTAATTTGTGACGTGCAATGAATAATCTTCATGCGTAACATGGAGCACCTATTTTTAAACCAGCTTTAAGCAGCTATGATTGGAAAGCTGTACATAGTTGACAAGTATGATTTGGCAAGTTGTAACTGGATATAAGGCCATGGGGGGTGCAGCCGGGGTGGAACCAAACTCACAAAGAACATGATTAAATATTACTTGTGTCCTTTCAAAATTTCTTTATTCACTATTAAAATCCCTTCCACGTTGGATTGGAGGTGTTCACCTTTATCCCCAGTATTCAGGAGAAAGACGGAATGAGCTTAAAATCAGTCAGACTGAATGGCAAGGAGACTATATAGTGAATGAAATATATAAGGAAATAATAATTTACAAGCAACAGTTAAATAAATCAAAAGCTTTTCTGTTTCCAAACACAATGAAATATTGATCTACTTTGTCTTTCTGTGAACTAAGCTATATACAGAATCGCATAGGACATCCTGTGTTTGACTTTGTTCAAGGGGAATGATTATTCTGAGATTGGAACATATTGCTGCCTGTTGATAAATATCTGAATTATTTTCATATTGTTAATAATACAAAATTAAAAATATTTCATAAATATTCATGTATGAGTCTTTATATTAACCAGTGCTTTAGTTTTTCTGGGCTAGATCATCTGTTCCCTGTATATGTTTAAGTGCTGTGAAGAACTGTTTTATAGTGGTTTGGACTTTCAAGCTCTCCACAGTGGTTTATATGCTCCTGTGCCTTCTCCCTCATCAGCAGCTGGTTTATGGTTAAACCACTGAAGAAAATAAAACTATTCATTCTGGTGGACAATAGCATCTCACTGCATTTTTACTTTCTATTTCCTGAAAGATAAACAGCAGTCACTATTTCTTCTGTAGGTATGCATGTAATTATTT
>JAQHUG010000049.1:8736679-8749718 GCA_028555095.1 Dicrostonyx torquatus
TTCATTGTGTAAATGTACTATATTTTCCTTATCCATTCTTTGGTTGAGTGGCATCAAGGTTGTTTTCAGTTTCTGGTTTTTACAAATAATGCTGCTATAAGCATACTTGAGTAAGTGCCCTTGAGATATGCTAGTCCAACGTTTGGGTATATGCCCAAGATTGGTATAGCTGGGTATCAAGGTAGATTGATTTCCAATTTTCTGAGAAACCGTCATATTGATTTCCAAAGTGCTATACAAATTTGCCCTCCTACCAGCAATGGAAGAGTGTTCCACTAGGCAAAAAAAAAATCTGATTCTTCTTCTAGGAACATTGATTCCCTGTAGTTCTTCCTCTAAAAGCGTGAACTTTTCAGAGTTCCCTTGTGCATATTCTCTATCAGTCAAGGTTATCATGGTGCAGGACTCATTTCGGTAACATTGTTGAGTGTTCATGAGTACAGCTTTGCTCTCATGTCTAGAAGCCTATTTCACAGCATAAATCTTGGTCTTCAAGCTCTTAACAGTGTTTGTGTGTGCTCTTTCCTTGATGTTTCCTGAGCCTTAGGTTTATGGGCTGAGCTCTAGATTTTAGATGGTCTTGGACATTCCATGGTCATCTATTGTCTGCATTTTGAGCAGTTGTGAGGATCTATAATTGTCTCCTTCTACTGCATAAAGAAGCTTTTAGATAAGATATGAGAGATATACTTATCTATGAGACAGAAAGGAAAGAATTTCCATGCTTCGAGGTCAGGCAGAGACACTCCAGTCCTATCCAAGTATTACTGTCATTGTAGAACATTTTGCATGCACACTGTTGTTTATATGAGTTTGGAAGGCATAGGTTTTTTTATTACATCTTGGTCCAGACTCAGTTAAATGCATTGTGGTTACATGATCTACTTATTTCTCACCAATTATACCTTGTTTTACCTGGGATATAATTCCTATTTTACCTCACAGACCCACAATTTTGTATTTTGTAACAGTTATCTCTGCTTTTCCATAAAATGTGCTAATGTGATGACAAGGTATGTCCATTTAATGTAAGTCTTCTGTAGGCTGCACTATGAGTTAACAGAAAAACAAGACTGGAAGTTCTGGCTCTCAGATAGATAGAGGGCAAGAGTCTTTTAAATGGTTCTTCAAGTTCTCTTTTTCCCTTACATCTGTTTTCTTCCTAAATATTCACTTTAAAAATGCTGTATTAATTCTTTGAGAATTTCATATGAAGCATTTAATCATATTCCTCCCCTTCCTCCAGTTACTTCCAGATTCACACCCCCTTCTCTACCTGAAAAAAAATTTGTGTACTTCTTTTTATTTTTTTATTAACTAAGTCTGATTTGTGCCCATATACTTTCAGGTGTTTGGTTATTGACTAGAGTGTGGTCAGCCTACAAGGTGACACATCCTTAAAGAAAACAATCTCCCAACAGTTTCCCATTGTTAGTAGCTCTTTAGCTGGGGATAGGGTAGCATGCTCACTTCTCCCCTTTAAGATTTTCTGGCTTGACTTTGTTCAGGTCTTGCGCTTGCTGTCAGAACCTCTAAGAGTTCATCCAGGCAATAGCCCTGCTTTATCTGGAATGCTATAGTCACCTACTACTTTCAGCTGATCTTTGAGTCTTAGGAGGAAAAAAATAACAATTCTTAGCCCCAGTGACAGCACCAGCTGTGGGTCACACCTTATGGAGTCACCCTTAAACTAAATCATACAATGGTTGGCTACCCTCAAAGTTTTGTGCCACTATTTCCCCAGCAGGCATATTTTGTCTGGCTGGTTATTATTGTAGCTTTCAAGGCTCACAGCTCTATAGTAACGATGATTGCTTTTATCCTTTGGTAGAATCCATAGCACCTCCCAGCGCTATGAAAACTAGACAGTAGGAATGAAACTTCCAGGTTAGTAACAGCATGATTGCTCCATATCTTCTGGGATCATTGAAATAGGGTTTTACTGTCAGTTTCCAGAAGGTATGTAACATAAATTAAATAGTTTGTAACTTTTGAGGGTCTATAGGGGGCTAGAAACCAACAAGTCCAATAGAGGTAACCTATTCTTGGCAGTGAGCTTTCTGTTGTTCCAAGGTGACTAGTAGGGGCAACATCACCACATTATAGGATAACATCATTTAAACTCGTTTTACATGTAAATATGTATATACTTCAAGAAGCTTCTACAATGGTAGATTTTCAGATAACTTTTTCAAAAGACCTTTAATGTTAGTTACTCCATGCTGACACCTCCATCTCCCACCCTGTTAGACTGTCCTGTTCTAGTCTTCATCACCCTGCTCACTTAATACAACACTTCACTCTATAGCCATAGAGGATTAGAGGCTTGGAAGGGCCATTGAGTAGAGAAATAGAGCACAAAATACTTTTCTTCAAATTCTGTCTTCCTATTGCCCATTTCCGTATTTGTAGTAAGCCTGGAAATGTCCAAAGTCCCACCTCTGGCTGTTGACTGTCAGAGTAAGATTTTCTTTCAAGTAGATCCCTGGCATTCTTCTATTCAGCTAAAGAAAGACAAAGAATTGTACTAGATGATATAATTTTATTATTATTGTTAACATATAGGAGCATTACTATTTTATTTTTGCCTCTTTTGAGCTCTTTGACTAGCTTTCAGTAGTTAAATGCCACATTTAAGGAACAGTTTTACAAGGGTAAGTGGTTTTTGTGATCTTATTTAGCTGTTCATAAACTTTTTTTTGACAAGGTCCTAAATTTTTCTTAGAAGCTTTGCCTTTATGGGTCAACCTCCATAAAATAACATCACAAAATATTAAAATATATTAATCAATGCAAGTTTCTCTTTTATTTGTTTTCTTTCATATAAATGGTGAGAGTCATTTGTTTTAGCCAACTTAGTGAAATCTCTAAGAAACCCTTTTATAATAAATAAAATAAATAACCAGAGAATATCCATGTCACAAGAAGAATACGAAACTTCTTTTCACACTGTAGCTTTTCAGTCTTTCATATTTTAGATAAAATTCTCTGTCTGAATTGACAGTCCCTACCTGTTCCCTCCAGATTCTAGGAGCTTTACATTATCAGTTCAGCATTTAATCAAACATAGCACACACACTGTAGACACAAATCCCAATTGCCTATCATTAGAGAGAATGCAGCCTTTTCTGTATTGTGCATTCATGCCCTGGACTCTACCCAAATTAGCTGAAAAATAATATAATAAAATAATACTTAATATACATTCTTCTATGTTTCTCTCTACTACCTGATGCTTATACAGAGAGGGGCATTTGTATTCAAAATATTTACCTTACTTGCAGTAATTTATTTTGCTAAGTTAAAAAAAATTCCCTGTAATAAAATGAAATGCACAGGGCATGAATAAATATTTTTAAATTCCTTGGTCATCTACTGAGAAAAGTAAGTTTAAAATCTATTTGACTATATTAGTAGCAGTAAAAAGCTGTAAATTATCTATGTCATTAATGAATCATTCCAAGAACAAAAATGCTTATTTCTCAGGAAAGCATGGTCTTGTTAGTATAGAACATCTCTTCTAACAACAACAACAACAACAAAAAGGTCAGAGGCACTACTCTGTAATGTTAGTATTGATTGGACTTAAGCTTTGAGTGTTGGAATAGGGTGCTGAATGGGGTGGTGTGAGCCTGTAAAATCAATGGCACATTCACTGCTGAGCTGGATTTGCCTACATCTGAAGTGGGGTCCTCACCTGTATAGGATGGGCTTTAAAGAACTTACTAAGCTGTGATGAAGTTGCAGCTGTGTACTAGGATAGTGGGAGTTTCTTATGAATATTCTTTAAATATTTCTTTTTTTCTCTTATGCATACAACTTACATGTCTTCTGAGACCTCATAGACAGAATGCCCTGATTGAAACAATAACAAAGCATGCAATAGGAAATCACATATATGTAAGTTAGAATTATAATTATAAGTTTAAATGTATTTTAGCTTTTATAAGTAATTACTCTATCAATATTAGTATTAGATTTTAAAAATTGTCTCTGGCATCAGCCTCATTTCTATAAAGTGATCATTCTACCAATGATACATATCATCCATCAAAAGTATTTTTTTTAATTCTCAAAACTTCTTCATCCTTGAAGGAAACATATATGCTAATAAAACACGATAATGTGGACATCATATAGTAGTATGCTGAAATATAACAGTAAAATACTATAATATTAGAACATAATACATTGATGCTGTATAAATATCTTTACAAGTTCAGTTTAGAGTATATTCTGCTCACTTAGTTTACTGTGTGTCTGCTCTGTGTATTGGATGTCTTCTGATGTGTGTAGGCACCGTCTGCTTGGTGTGGGTAAATATGAATGTACATGTGTGGAGACAGGAGCATTTTTAGTGGAATTTCTCAGATATCTGACCTGCAGCTCTCCAAGTAGGCTAGGCTGGCCAGTCAGTGATTCCTATGTATCTGCCTGTCTCTTCCTCCCCAGCTCTGAGAATAAAAATACATGACCTGTTTTTACATGGGCTCGGGGATTCAAACTTAGTTTCTTATGCTTACTCACATGACAAACACTTTAGTGAGTGAACTATCAGGCCAATCCACACTGTTCCCTTTTGAAAAGTATAGCAATGAAATTTCGAGCATTAAACCCTTTTAGTAATTGCATTACTTCTCTCTCCCCACACTAGCCATGGATTCTATTTACTTAAAGAAACAAAGTATCCTCACCTCAGTAGTCAAAGCTCGCCAGCATTTCCTGGTGGAACCTGTGGCAAACACTTCACTGGCCCTCTACCATACATTTGTCTTGTGTTTTCATAGACACACCTCTTACTTGCTCTCCATTCTCACTATGGCCAACTCTGCGTTTTTAACCTATAAAAACTATGTTTGCCCTCCAGATGGGCAAAGTAAATGCCACTTGGCAGTGAGTTCTTCCACTATTTTACTGAGAGACGCTTGCTTCTCAAGCTACTGAACTGCAGAGGACCTTTCGTCTGCCTCTGTCCAGTCACTGCTGGTTTTGTTGTTATTGGTGTTGTACTTACTTGCACTATCAATCACTAATTTTTCTAAGTAAAATGAGTACATAATTGACCTTTATAGGTTTTTACGATTTTTTTTTGCCTAGTATGGCAAGGAAATAATCGCAGAAAAAAAACTCATTCTCAATACCATTAATCTTTTCTAATAGCAACAACATTTTAAAGTGCAAAACACAGAGTTAAGAAACTTGCAGGCACCTAGGAAAAACAAAAGTTCACAAGGTTTCCTTGATTCTAAGTCTGCTGCACTTGGGTCCTTCCTAAATTTTTTTTTTTTTTAATATTCAACACAAGGAATACGTGTTTTTGTCATTCAATAAGAGTATCATCACATGCTTGCTGCTTCCGTGATCTTTAAAACTTTAAAATGGTTTTATTATTGGGAGAACTGAAAACCAGTTTGTTTTTAGGAAAAGATCTCCGGTTTCTAATGGCGTTCATCAGCACAAAGCCTGGGAAGGGAAGGGGATGCCGCTAACAGCTACTGAAGCTTCGAAAGGGCGCTTGCTTGCAGACTCTCTCCATTTCCTCCGTCTGTAAGGGAATATTGCGGTCAGACAATCAGAGAACAAGTCAGGAGAAACTCCCGCAGTTTCTGATGGCCTGTGCTTTAAATTCAAAGCTTCCATTTCATGGGCTGCTGCCGCTCAGAAGAGAGCTAGGGGAGCTAGACTTATTTATTTCTATAATTAAAGAGATACCCAGTCATTGAAATATAATGCCCTTCTCGGTGACTGACAGCCGCGATGATTGGATGTTAGCAATGGTCCACATAGAAGAAGAAGCCAGGTAATCTTCAGGTGTTTTTCTTTTTCTTTTCCTCTCTCAGAGATGCCTCAAATTGACACTAATTTGATAGTCTCAAGTCTCAGTGCCTTTTGGATACTGAGAACCGAATGTAAAGAAATTCTCCTTGGTGTCAGTCAGTAACTTTCTCTTTTCTTCGGGTTACAAAAGGCAACTGACAGGAATAGAAGGTCGGCTCACTGCTCAACGGAGATGAATGTGGAAACGGAGATGAATGTGGAAACGAGATTGGCAGATATTTGTTTGGAGCTTTTAATTTCTTTGTTCTAATTGTGAATCTCACCTTGATGACGATGATAAGATTTCATGGGAAGGTTTTTGTTATTGTCAAAGTCAGATGGCCCAACGGGGACATCTGGCTAAAATAAAGCTGAACCTTGCTAGACATGGTCTGCTCTTCACTTTATCCATTCAACTCAGAACTCAGGAATGAGGGGTGAGAATGCACAGCTTGCTCCCTAGTTTGTATTCTAATTGGTCAGGACTTCCAACAATGCATAGCTTTCTCCCTAGTTTGTATTATAATTGGCCAGGTCTTCCTACAAAAAATTAAAAAATAAAATGTACTCCTCACCCTTCATCCTAGACACATTGTAACTGAGGAATTCTCTGAGTCAAGCTAAAGAAAGCAAAATACAGAAATCATACTTTCCTTTAAAACCGAAAGCTAGCATGTCAGAGAAAGTGCCTAATTTGAGGTGTGAATGATGAATCATGTAGCCAACCTGGAAGAAGCTGCATATATGTGGACTCTCGATGCCTTGGGAGGAACAGAGCAATCAACAAAGTAGATCGGATATAGCAGGTTTTATTACATCCATCAGTGCCCTACTTGAGTTGGCTTTTTACACCATCAAGACCTGAACTTGATGTCTGTTGCCTCATAGTCTAAGTGCTTCTGCCATTATCTGGCATTATTATCTGGAATTATCCCTACAGCTACACTTCAGGGATTTGTATTTGGATTGAGGAGCTACTTTCTCACTTAGAGAGAAAAAATCCAAGTGTAAATATCACCCGCCATTATATCCCGCAGTCTATAAAATGGTTTACTCAAAATATAACAACCTTCATGTACCAGAAAATCCTAAGTCAAAATAAATGTAGCATGTAATTGCTAATTTAAATTCTTAATCAGCTAACTGGCAGGTGATTGCCTTTAAAGATAAAATCTGAACCATATATTCTTTGTATTACAGTGATTCTCCAGCTATGGGTAGAGGCCCTTTTTGGGGGATTGAATGACCCTTTCACAGGGGTTGCATATCAGATATCCTATATATCAGATATCTTCATTGTGATCCACAACAATAGCAAAATTACAGTTATGAAGTAGCAATAAAAATAATTTTATGATTGTAGGCCACCACAAGATGAGAAACTGTATTAAAGAATTGCAGCATCAGGAAGGTTGAGAACCACTGCTTTAGAATATAAGCAATCGTGTTGTTCACCATATGACCACTCAGAAAACTTCTTTATTTTATTTATTTAGTGAACTAATAACTCCCTCTAAGCTCAAGTGTTAGGAAGGTAATCCCTAGCGAGGCGTCACTGGTATGCAGCAACCTCCTGAAAGTTGATCAGGGCCTGAGGACTCTGCCTGTGAACAGCCTAATGTTCCCATCACAGGAACTGGGAATGGTCTTCTTCCAAAACGAAGCCTATCCTGTTACTGTGTCCCTCTGTACTGTCCTGCCCTCCTATATCACCTTAGAATGAATGTATCACAATTGCACAATAATACGAATGGCAACAACTCGATTTGAGAATACCCAGACTCTTGCTCTGTAAGAAGTGGGCATTTTCTTTTATAAATCTCCCAGTGTATGGCATTCTGTTATTACAGTGAAAAAAAATATATGTATACTAAGACAAACAAGTATGCCAAAACATTCTGAATTCCAGTTGTATCTCTCAGATGTTAACCAAAGCCCAGATGACCCAAACTAGTCTAGACTCAGAAAATACTACGAACACTTCTATTTCTCTACTACCTTCCTACAAGTGGGAATTTCTTTAATTAATAGCAAATATTTGCATGTTTCTAAAAACAAAATTTAGCTCACATCATGCCCTCTTTACGTCTCTGTGACTACTGATTTGTGATGAATTCCCTAGGTTTCTTTAATTACATAAGATTCCCATAACACCCTTGAGTAGAAGGGTTGAACAAAGGATGGCTGGTACTACTCAGTTCCCAAAGAACTTAAACACTACTGTCTTTGGTACAAACTGCCCATTGAGTTGGAAGATGACTCAATGGTTAGTGTTACTGCTACTCTTTGGAATGACCAGAGTTCAGTTCCCAGCCCCCATTTCAGGTATCTTACAACCATTTGTAATTCCAACTACAGAGGATCTGATACTGCCCTCTTCTGGCTTCACTTGCCAGCTGTGCATGTATATGTGTACACACACACACACACACACACAAACACACACACACACACACACAGAGTCTTAAGGGGTTACTTAACTCTTGAGATTTTATCTTCCCACAGACAGGAAAAAGTACTGAAATGATATTCTTCCATTTTCCAGATGTGACAGAGAAAATGCTTGCCCATCATTCATTTATTCAACACATATTTATTGAACATATGTGCCATGCGAAGAAGTGCATAGGCAGTCACAGTCCAGACAAGTTATGACAGTCATTTTAGGTCAAATTCCCGTTTGTAGAATTCAAAATGCATGCTAATAACTATGAGACAGGAATAAGAGAGAGAGAGTTGTTCCTCTATTCTACATGAAAACTAAGAAAGCCACAGTATATGCTTACTATTATTAAGTTATTTACAGTAAAGAGAAAAAATGTAAAGAACAAACACGATAAGAAATATGATGTAAAATAAAATTTCTTATTATTCACTCTTGACATGAAGCCTGTTCCTGTGCTCTGTTGATACAAAGTAGATGGCATGTTGATACAAAGTAGATGGCATTCTTATTAAGTTCATGTCTGATGAAGTAATGGAATGTTAGCTATATTTTAATGCAATTATTTTTTTCCCCACCGAAGGTAAGCAAGAGGGTGTTTCTCCAGCTTTTGTGTGGTTCATCTGGTTACTCTTTGTGGTGCCTTAACTTAAAAAAGGTTCTTCCATGAAACGTTCCTCACTTCATAGGATTAGAACATATAAGATTTAGCTCAAACACTTTTTAAAAAAATATTTTTTTATTTTATATACCAACCACAGATTTTGGGTAGTACCAAGGGGGAAACTCAGTTAATACTGAATGTGCTTTTACACCCCAATACAAAATGGGGAGCAGGGAAAAAGGCAAAAAAACTGCTTTAACATGTTACAAAGGACAACTAAAACAATTACTTGCTTCAATATGCAAGTCATTATTTCCTGAGTATAATATTTGATGTTTGGGGCAGGAATATACAGTGAACATACCCTAGACCAAGTATCCTGTAGGCAGCCCTTCCCTATGTCAAACCTCCTATTTTAAAAGAAGGAACAGAATTAAGCTCAAATTCTCTGACTTTTGGTGGAGCGGATCCACCTCTACGGGCCCTCTTAAAGTCTAAAACTCCAAATAGCCACACCCTACTTCAGGGTGTGTAGCCACACTTGTTGTCAACAACTTTGAAAGATAAGCTCAAACTCTTCGACCTCCAGCCCAGGTGGAATAGACTCACGTAGGTGATGTCCTCGCAACCAAGCTCCTTTCTGCCCCCTGCATCTAGGCTGAACAAGGAATACCACCATAGGGCATAGGTTCCAAAAAGCCAGCTCATCCTTCAGGGACAGGCCCTGATCCCACTTAAAGGGGACCCACAAAAGACCAAGTCACACAACTGTCACACAGATACAGAGGACCCACATTGATCTGATGCCCACTTTCCAGCTGTTGTCCAGAGTCAGCTCCCACAAGCTCAGGCCAGCTGTCTTTATGGGTATCCCCATCATGATCCTGACTTCCCTTGCTTTTAAATCTCTACACACTCTTTTCATCTGGACTGCTGGAGCTCAGCCCAGTGATGCTCAAACACTTTTAAACAAAGAGAAATTAGTAGTAGAAATCCTTTTAAGAAATTTACAACTCACTGTCCTCAAATCTCATCCCACTGATCATTATAATGAACTAAAATCAGGGCTCTAAGAAGAAAAAAAGTCACCTCTGACTCAATAATTTCTCTGAAATGGCAAATACAAAAAGGACAGAAAACTCAGTGATCTATATGGTATAGCTGATAACAAATGCATCTGCATCCACTAAAGTGAACTCAGGTGCACTTCTCTGGAACATCATTGCTAGGGTGAGTCTTGAATGCTCACTAGGAATCAACTAGAAGAAGGAGAAATGACAAGAAAGTTGGAAAGTTATGTAGAAGGAGAAACTGTAGGTGGCAGTCATCAGTAATATCCCCGTTAAAACAAGAAAGACGTGTAGGTCAAACTCTGGGCACTGAAAGAAATCAAATATAGCTAAATGATAAAATGGAAAGTGTTCAAGTACATGATGAGACAGAAGTAAGAGGAGGGTAGAAAACACAAGAAATGAGAAAGTGAAAAAGTAAGAGGTTTGATAGATAAGCAGGATGCAAGGTTGGGCAAGGTCATGAAGGATCTTATAAAATGCTGTTATGAAACTTATAGTAAGTCTGACAAATAATGACCCATGAATGCTTTCAAACCAGTTCTGCATCCACGCTCCTGAAAGGTCATTGAACTCCAATGAGAAAGGTGAAGTGGAATCTTGGGAAAAAAAATAAAGTGATTCTTAGAACTACTGAAAATAGACATGAATGGAGGCTGACAGTTGCAAAAATATTTAGATAATAGAGTTTGGTAATTAGAAGATGAAGGAAGCAGGACATTAAATATGTTTTTGTAAGAAATGCTAGATTACTGCTAAAGTTGAATTCATTTTTCTAAAAGATCTAATTCTACAACATATATGGATGGTTTCACGTTTTTTAATCACCTTTCCCAATAAGAAGGATGCATAAAATTTATATAAGATAAACAGGAAACTATTCCTATTATTAAATCCTTCCGCATGATTTTTTGAAATAGAAGTTGCCTGTAATGGATATAAAACAATTATCATGTACCTTATTTGTGGCTATGAATGTACTCATCCTAATATGTGTAAATCGATTGGATCTAATAAGAAATAATTTAAAAGTGATAAAAATGTTTTTAATTTGAAGTATAAAGCTTTAACAAATGTAGACACTCAAGTAACACCAAAATAAAGATATAAAATATTTCCATTACAACAAATTATTGTTATCTTTATAATCAATTTCATGTCCATCTTCTGTCCCAGACAGCAATTTATCTACTTTGTGTCAATATATATATTGGTTTTATCTATTATGGAATTATATATAAATACAATTGTGTATACCAGACTTAATTTGATTTCATTAACTCAGCACAGTGTTTTGGAAACTCATCCATACCATTACTTTGCATTTTGAGAAATATTCTACTGTGGGGATATACCACAGAGTGTGATTTTGCCCTCCTGTTGATGGACATTATGGTTGTTTGTAGTTTTTGATATTATGAATAAAGCTGCTAAAAACATCCATGTGTCATTCTCCAAGCAGACATATGCTTTCATTCTGTGATGTTTAATTTGATTCTTTTCAAAATTGCTCAGTTATGTGGTCTCAATTCAACTTTATTTTAAAGAAACACTGCAAAATTGCTTTGTAAAATTATCATACCATTTTCCATTTCCACCATCTATATATAATAGTTCAGGTGCTCTGTATCGTTGCCAACATCTGGTGTTATGTTTTTAAATTTTGACTCTACCCTTGGATATGAAATGCTGGCTCATTTTAGATGCAATCTGAATCCCATAGATGTTTTAAAATGTTGAGACTTTTTGATGTATTTATTGATCATTTCTGTATCTTTTTAGAAAGTGTTTGAACAAAGAATTTCCCATTTCTTTTTAATTCTTGATGTCTTCATTATTCTTAAGGAATTCACCATGTTTATATACATATATAACATACTTCTGAAAGAATATATATAAACATACACACATATATCTATTTTACTAATTCTGAAAGAATCCACCATACATATATACATATATATGTATATATATTTGTAAGTCTGAAAGAATATATAAATATAAATATATGTATATATTGGGTTCTTTCAAAATTAGGAAAATAAATGTGTTTGTATGTATGTGTGTGTGTCTGTGTGTGTGTGTGTATATATCTATCTTCAGACATATAGATTGTATTTTTCCATTTTATTTTTCTTGACTTTCTGTTTCTGAACAATGTTTTTCAAAAAGAAAAAATATTGATTTTGTTAAATCCCTCTTTCAATTTTTCTTTTTATGATTATTGCCTTGGGGGTTATTTTCTTCAAAAATGTCTTGGACTTAAGATTTTTATGTAATTTTTTTACAGAGCCTCATCTCATCTTTAAATCCAGGATTTTAGATATATTAGGCTAACTTTCACATGTGTGGAGGAAATATAGAGATTGATTTATATTCACTTATTAGAAGACAGTTACAGCAGCAGTGTTTGCTGACAAGCATGACTATATTTAGAATTACCTTATAAATAGACCAAGCCACATCCAACTGGGAATAGTCTCAGAAATTCAAAGTTGCTTTAACATTTATAAATTAAGCATTGTAACCCATTGTATAATCAAACTCTAATTACACAATAATTTCAATTGTCCAGAATAGCCACTTAGAAAATTCAAAACCAATTTGCTATTGAAATAACATTCAAAAAGTAGAAATGCAAGAGAATTTCCTCAAACTGCTGTAGTATTATAGCTGACATCATACTTAATGGACTGGTTATAATAGTTTTGATATAGAATCCTCATGGTTATCTATGCACATAATCATGCCATTTGGGAATAAAGATACATACATTAATCCTTTCAAATTTGCATAGTCATTCTTCTTATTGCCTCATTACACTTGCCGAAAACTTGAGTATAATGCTGATTACGAGTAGTGAAGAGATCTCCTTGTCTTTTTCTTAATCTTGGAGTGGAGATAGAACGGTTTGCACATGTGCTTTTTTGAGCCAAAACAATTGGTCATGATGTCATATTTTTTTGTATGGGTGGATTCAGTTTAGTGATATTTTCCTAAGACGCTTTTCTATGCTTATCAATGATGTTTATATCAAATTTTTCTCATGTTTCTCTGGCTTAGGGTAGCAGATTAGCTCTGTACACACACTCACACACACACACA
>JAQHUG010000049.1:8775018-8788890 GCA_028555095.1 Dicrostonyx torquatus
TTTGTTTTGTTTTGTTTTGTTTGAGACTTTTTCTCTCTGTGTAACAGTCCTAACTGTCCTGGAACTCACTCTGGAGACCAGACTGGCATTGAACTCACAAAGTTTATTTGTAGTATTTAAAAGTCAATTAACTTAGGTATATTTTCTTACATTCTTTGATACAAAATTTATTAATCATGGCATGCTTCTTAGTATAGGACTGTTTTATATTTCCCACTGTAGTTGTCTTTGGCTCCTTTTTCTCTTCTTTGTAGACTGGCAGTCCAGTTAGTTCAAAGCTGAACAGACAAGTTAAAATTAAATGAGGTTAATTAAAAGGTATGAGTGCTCAAGTATTTTTTATCATTTATTAGGATGTTTATACCATGTATAAAATTTAGGCCAAGGGATAAGTTTGGGCACAGAGTTGGTTAGTTCAACTATGGTTTATTTCACTTATTAAGTTTCTATCTTTTTTCATAAAATTTTAAAACTGTGCTTCTATGTACAACTAGTCTGCTAATGTAGAAAATTATATTTTTTTGTTCTATGTTATCTCCAACTTAAAGTACCAAGATGAAACTTTCTTGGCTACACTGTATTATATTTTTCATGTCTTGATAAATCCTTTTCTAACATTATGTTAAATTGTTGGATCTTATGGCAGGATACTTTTAGTTTTCAATATCCTTTATTTTGTTATCAAAAGATCTGGATGCCATTAAAGTAGTGAAATACTGTTTCTTCTAAATTTGTATTCTAAAATAATATGGGTGTTTTGATCATAATGATGACTTGTTATCTTTGGATGCAAAACTAGAATAATCTACCCATATCTGAAGTGTTTTAATCTATTTGTAGGAAGGTGTTTGAGTATAATAGATACTTGACGACTTTTGGCTTGTGTGTTGGCCATTTCTCACCTCATCTTATGAACATAGAATGAAGAATACACTTCTTACAGGTTTTGTGGAAATCATGTGTATTCATACTTTAGTTTTTAAAGTAGGATTTTGCAGTTGGTAAATATATGAATAGAAAAACACTATCTATTACAATACAATCATTATAATTATAAAGGTAAGTTCAATCTAAAGTTAATTTTCTGTTCTAGTTAATTCTTGGGGTCAAGGAAACAAAATTTAATTTACTATTTAAATTTCACATATATAATTTTAAAAGTAGATATTGCAAAACTGTGAGTTTCATGTATTCTGTTTATGTGGAGAAGGAATTTTAATATTTCTAAGTATTTAGAAAGATGTTTTTCTCATTAAGTAACAGAAATATTTATTCAAGTAGTTTTAAAGGGAATGTAGCACATATCATGTGTAAAACTTACACCCAGGGCCAATGTCGGCTGCAGAGTTGGCTAATACAACACTGGTTTATTACCCTTATTCAGTGTCTGTATTTTTCTATAAAAATTATAAAACTGTGTTCCTATGTACACATGTTCACCTTGTGGTGTGTGTGTATGTGTGTGCATGTGCACGAGTAGGTGCAAATGTGTGTGTGTGTGCAAATGAAGGCTACTCTAGATAGTCCGTTTCCTCTGGGGAATCCTTTATTTCTACTTCCCGTGAGCTTGGACTGTGGACTACCATACTTGCCCAACATTTATAAGGGTCCAGGGATCTGAACTCTGGTCCTTAGATATTCTGAAATATTTGTTTAGCTATGCAAAGATGTGTTATTGCTTTACTTTGCCCAAATGTCTTAGAGTAAACAATGGGATTGATTCAGTAACTTACATTGAAATTAATTGATGGAACAGAGTTGGACTGACCGTTACCAAGTTTATGACAGCAGGCGTTATTATATTTTCCATTTCTACTGTCTTGTTCTTCCTTAGTGTCATGTGTAAATTAGCTATCTACATCGGCATTTTCCAGCAAACTTTGTGAATAGGGTCAATTTCTGCTGAAGGCGAGGCCAGGTTCCATTTCCAGGGTGTAACTTTCTGAAGGGAGCATATTCTCAATGATTCTTCTCTCTTGATTTTGGGTAAGAATTTGATGACTGTACCTTGTGGAGACACCTGGGACCACACTGAGAAGGATTGAAAGAGTAATCATCCTCATAGTTTATTTTTCCATAGAAAAATGTTTTATTTTGTCTTTTAAATAAACGTAATATAGTGCATAAGATTCTGAAGTGGTAATAGTTCAGAAATAGTTGATTCAGTACTGTCCTGAACTAGAATAGATTTTAAGCTAATTTCAAACCAGTGACTTCTCAATGGCCCTCTTAAATGCAAAATAACATCTCTGACTGTGACTAATAAAGGTATGTGCCCCATCTCTGTACCATCAATTTGCTAACTTTGTGTAACTTCTTAGTAACAAAACCCAGCAAAAATCCCAGTAATTTTCCTTAGGCAAGCGCCTGCAGGCTAGCTGTTAAGTCCTTCCTAAATGCAGTATACAGGTTAGTCTATGTTTATTTATATGTCAGTATCTGCAAAAGACACAAGGAAACATGACCTGGAGACTTAAGGCCACTCTCAGTCACCAAACATGAAGGAGACCCATGGAGAATCAGGGAAACCTCTTATTTGTCTGTCCATGCGCTGTGCGGAAGCTTTTTCAGACTCATTCATCAATTTTACTTCAGTTTATCTCAGTTTCTATTTTGGGCACCTATGAGATAGTGATGTTTTTTGTTTGTTTGCGTCTGCACAGACAACTCCCCCGCCCAATACTCTCTCCAGGCAGTCCCTTAAGAATACTCAGACTATAGAAATCCATCTTCCACTACCTCAAACACATTTATTTGGGTCCAAGAGAGCTGATCTTTATTTTTTAAAGTTAAAAAAAAATCCAGTTTCCTTGGCTATTTGAGACAATGTAGATAGTCTAAATGTAAGGTTACTAGAAAACTATCTAAAACACTTTTGTTGAAGGCGTCCATGTTAATGGAAAGAACTTTTAACCACGGAAAATATGGTCCCATGGTCCCCTAGAGGAGCCCAAACTCCTAGGAGGAAGAGCAAGCGGATTGCTACCCACCTTGCCCTCTTTCAGCTCCCACTAGCCCACTCTTGCCTGCTGGGTTGCAGAACACTGTATCACTGCGGTGCTTTCCCAGCGAGTAATGCGCTGCAATGGTTTGGGGCTTTGTCTTTATTCGCATCACATTCATGTCCCTCAGCGGGGGGGGGGGGAGACTGCACAGTTGCCTGCCAGCCTGTCCTCTTTGACAGACTGCCTGCTGAAGAAACCCGAATGATAACTCTTAATTGAGAGAGAGAGAGAGAGAGAGAGAGAGAGAGAGAGAGAGAGAGAGAGAGAGAGAGATCGCAAAAGAGGAGGGAGGAAGGGGGAGGAGGAGGATGCTCTCCGCACACTCATATATTAGGTCTCAGTGCAAAGGCGGAAGGCTGCAGAAGCCGCAGCAGCAGGGTTTCGGGCACAGACTGTAACTAGTGCGTGTGACCGCCGTGGTCAGGAGGACTTTGAAGAGGCAATCTATGCACAGAACCACTCTAGCTCTGCTCACACTGACAGCGCAAACACCCCTTGTTCTCTCATTTAGAGACTTGCATCTTCTTGGCACTCAACACTTCCCAAGGCACTGCTACCACAGGTAAGATGCAGTTAAGATTTCTATATTCGTGACATCATTACACTTTGACACACTTTAAGCGGTGAGTCCTTCTTAATGCCTGGTTTATGTTGAACGGCTCACCCCCCCCATATTAATCTCCCTCCACACACACACACACTTCATAAGACAAACTCATTAAATGAGGGAAGAAAAATTGAATTCCTCTTAATAGAAATCTCCATGATTGCATTTATGGGAGTTTCAGGTCCGCAGTTGGGACTCCGAACTCACGCTGTGATGTGCCATGCAAATCACACTGCCTAGTATTTCTCCACAGACTGCATTGCCCACTATCACTTGTATAAGCCACAGTCTTTCCCTGATTACAACAGTGTGCTGTGCATGTGTTTAATAAGTAATGGAATCATCTCCTCTAACTTTTGAATTTTTGCGGGAACCAATGGTAAAACATTGAACTTGTAGAGTTTGGTCGAATCATTATGATGTAGGGGTAATTTCTCATCCAGAAACATCTTCCCACAGTGTCTTTGCTGAAGAGGTGTTATCAAGAGTTCATACATACACAATTAACAGGTAGCAGCACACAGTGAATGTCTGAGGGGAAAAGGAAATGCAAGGTGTTGTGTTTCATATGCTGCATGTTATCATTGGGACTTGCTTTTTAAGTAAATGAGTCTCACTTTTTAAATAAAAAGACTTTTGGTTCTGTAACTGTATCCGTTTTCACCTGTCATTATTATTATTATTTTTAAATAAAAAAATCTCTTCAGCAAAGTCAGTCAGTATTGCATATGTATTGCTTTGAAAACTGTAATCACAGAAACATATTAAGGATGTGTTTGTGTCTGTAGAAAATATAACAGTAACACTCTCAACAGGTTTGTGAAATTTTAGTCTGCTCAGTTTAGATAAGAGTGTTCCATAATGTTAATCACTTGTAGCTTGTATTAAATTCTGTTGTCCCCTTCAGGGTCCCAATAACTTAGAATTACAATTATATTACTTTATATGATCAAAAGTTAAAAATGTGTAAATTAAATACAATGCCAATTTTCCTTGACTCTTTCATATATATATATATATATATGTATATGTATGCAGATACTACATATAGTATACTTTTTATCTTTTTGTATGTTTAGTGTTTCTCTTTCAAGACTACTTTATATAAATGTTGTTCCTAACCAATTCTCCCATGTGAAGTATTCATATGCTCTTATTCTCGAATCATTACAGTGACAGTTAATGGCTTTAACTTTGGCATACAATAAAATATGTAGCATAAGATTAAAACACATTCTGGCAGAGTACAGTAGAGTATTGTGAAAATAGGAGCATTTGCATGCAAAAAATGCATAATTCATGGGAAGACTTGTGAATCTTGTCCCTGTGCATGACTTATTTCATTTTCCAATTTCACTTACAAAGGGTTTAAGTCCACAGGGAGTGTATGTAAAATACTCAATTGACTAAGGATGTGAAAATTAAAGGAGGGAAGAATGATTACTGCAATGATTTTTGTGGTACTGTTGGTAGCTGGCACGAATGCAAAGAATTCGTCTGAGAGGCTTGCCTAGGGTACATTAAAAAAAAATCAAGAGAAAGTTGATGGGAAATATGTCCCTGTGTAAATCGTTTGAATGAAGAAAAGGAATGACGAGAAGGTGCAGAGAAGTCTTCCGACTGTAAAAGGAAGAATATCCTCAGTAAACATGCACGCAACTCTGTATTCTTTCTTTGGTAACTAGCAGGAAAGAGGTGTGAAGAGTTTCATTTCTCAGGCATGAATGAGATAACTCTGGCCCAATATCAGGTTTAAAAAATGGTCTTTTTGTTAATTTACCAAATTTGAAAATGCAATTACATAATTTATATATTGACTGGAAAAGTTCCAGAAGGTCTCTTTTTCGAAACTTTATTTATTGATAATGTTTTTGAGAGTTTGCTAATGTTCACACTTATCTGATTCACATGAGTTATATGAGTTTTACTTTTTGAGAAATAAATATGCTCAACAAGCTGTCATGTGTTTTCCTTTGGAACGTTCAACATTAAAGTCATACAGTATAGTTGGATTTTCCTCTGACGGATGTAAAGGCATCAGCTTTCTGCTTACAAACATTAATGTAGTATGAATGACTTTTTGGTGAAGATATGTTTTATCATGATAATTTTCTTTTTAAATTTTCAAAATGTTGAGTTTGTCTAATTCTGTCATTCAAGATAGAATTAATTAAAGTGATTTTTAGGGACTAGATTTTCGATTAAAAATGCAATGCAATAACTTTTCTATTTACAGTCCTAAGTGCTGGAACATGGCCTCATTCTTTCCAGTTTCAAAATTCTTTGGAAAAGTTTGGCCTCATGTCATTTAATACATCACCAATTGGATGTTTGTCTGAATCATCAACTGTGTCAAGTTCGATTGTACATCTATTATTTCACTGTTTTTTCCATTACTGTACTTCAGTAGTACTACTCAAAAATATTACTGATTTAGAAATTGATTAAGTTAGCTTGAAACAATGGCAGTAGTTAAATATTAAATATCGGTAGTTAAAAGTTACAGACTTCTTATCTTTGTTGTTTGAGAGAAATTTCAACTTTATCTTAAGCATGAATATGCTTTATTGATTATTAATGGCTTGTTGATATTGATTTTCTTTTATTAATGTGATAACAATATGCTGAAATGTTTCTTGATTTGTAAAACTATAGCAATTTTATTTTGGTAGTTCTGGGGTAAACACATGATTCTTAATGGAGTCCTGGACAGTTATTCTGAAATTACCCTCTGAAAGTAAAAATTAAAACCCATAATTTTATGACAAAAATACTGAAACATGAAGTAGACGTCATTCCACTTAAGAAGTTCAAAAACAACAAGTGCAAAAGAATAACGAGGGTTTTCAAGTGAAGGCTTCTCATGAAGGTCACTAACTGGAAATTCACAACTCCTTACACTGCCTGTAGGTTTGGCTTTAAGAAGAATTGTTCGAATCGACTAAAAGCAAAACACAAAACTCTGAATAAGTGAGGAACTATCACAGCTGAGTCTTAATTTGAAGTTATCTACACTCTACATTTTCAGAGTCATTATACATGATAATGAAATGGTAAAATGCTATGATTGGAAAAGTATCCAGACTGCTCTCTTTACCAAATAATATTATTCCTACATGGACATATAGCTTTCATTATCAATAGGTGTGACTTGCTTCAAGGAGTGCTGATACAGAAAAATCAGTTAATTAAATCAAAAGAAAAATTACAAAATTTATTACCACCTTTAAATATATTTTTCTAAAAGGATAATGAAAATAGATTTGGAAGAGTTATTCTAATTAAGTACATGGAAGGCAATTAGTACCAAGGACCATTTTACTAAAAAGATATTTTGTTCCCTCTCTGTTATAAGCCTAACCTAAACTCCAAGCAATGGGACATAGGGACTTCAGAGCATAATTCCATACAAAATGAGTGAGGTCAAAAACTGAGACAATCCTCATTTGAAAACAGTACCATTTGTTTACCTTTTTATTATCCATGCAATCTTGCAAAAACACATCCGTGTGAGCATTCGTTTGGATGGTACCTAATCACAATATAGGTAACATGGAACTTAATTATGCATACATGTAGAAAGGTTAGATTGTTTGTTTTGTTGTGTATGAAAAGGTGGAAATTAAAGAGCCTTCCCTAATGTGAGCTTTCAGTCTCAGATTAAAGGGCTCCTGACATTTCAGTAAAGTTCTGTTTAAATTAGCTCTCGTTGTTTCTCTTTAATCTACACAGGCAAATAATAAATGCTTTAAAGTCCTGCTTAGAAGGTAACAGATACCAATTAATTAGTGTCTGCTGGCAGATACATACATTTTAAATACAAACCATAGGGTTCAGATAAAGAGGTTAATTCAGTTTCTACAATATGGGATCAATACTCTCTTTTAAGTATTATAAGAAAACATACTAAACTTTAGGCAGCTATAGAGTGAAGGTCAATTCCTAGTCATGATTAAAAGATTACATTAGTGCCTACCTTCAGAGCATAGAATTCTTCATACGTGTTTACTGAACTAAATGTGACTTGGCTTGGTCTGTTTGAAGACTGCTATTGCCCAAAAGATTTTTTTAATTCACTGGAGTGTAAGTTATCATTGATATTTTTCATTATTATGTTATAAAGTTAGGTTCTCATGCACTTTATCATTAATTTTTATGACCGTAATCAAAATATTCATGTTAAATGAGGGGAGGTCATGTGATAGACCTTTCAGCAAACCGCTTCAGCTTAGAATACCATTTTATGACCTTGTTCTCAACAGCAAATGTATAATCTCATGTTCAGAATGCATTGCTCATCATCTGACAACTATAGGATGCCATTGCAGTATCTTCCTTTTTAAAAACCCAGGTCCTCTGAATGATGTTTCAGTTCCAATTGCAAACACGTGTTGTATCCAGATGTTCAAACACAGTCACTCCCTATAGGCTTACAGTTACAGGTTGGTTCAAGACTTGCTATATATAAATATACACATCAGAATCGAAGTTAAAATTAGAACACAGACTGTGAGTGTATAAAATGGTACAAGATCACAGTTAGCTGTGGAATTTTTTTTGTTCAAATGGAAATACATTTTCAGTCTCACAGTGTACACTCAGGAAATTTTGACAAAAAATACACACATACAGATAGAGAGTATATTACAATGACAGTGTTTGAATGAGAAACACAGTGTGCTTGGTAAGTCTGGATTTTAAGTAAATTTTGAATAATATCATTGGTCCTGTTATAAAATTCTAGAGCTTGAGTTGCTTAAAATGCATTCTTTTAGGATTCTACAGTGACTAAGGTATAAAAATAAGTTGATTAGAGAAATAATAACTTAATTGGGGGAATTTTCTGGCAGCTTATGTAAACTTCAAAATGCCAGGAAGAACATTTGGAGAATTTTTTTTTTATGGAAAGCTAGCACTTTCTGTCTGATATAGTTGCTGTGATTTCTTCAATAATTTACCTGAAAATATCAAGCAAAAGCCAGTTGTACATATCCAGCAGTGAAAACAGCAGAAAGATTATGTATCATGGGGTGACGCACCTAAGACCCTCCATAATTAACTTCTTTCACACATTTTATGTTTTCATTGTTCCCTTCCCTACCTTCCTTCAGAAACAACATTACCATGAGCCTGAACAAGGACAAGAAACCCATCTTAGACATTTTATCAGTTTAAAATTTATTATGCATGTCATTTGATCTTTCAAAACAGAATTACTTTCCATCTAGCCAAAGCACTGTCGCCATGCTAAAATAGCAAGACGGACAAAGAAAGTAAAGAGAACCCCAAAGAAAGAAACTCTACTATGAATGATTGGTGCATGTTTGCATCCACGGGAATGGGAAATGAAGTATATTCTTCATAGTGATCAGTGTATGTTTCTATCCACCTGGATGGGTAATGAAATATATTCTTCTTGGGGATTGGTGAATGTTTACTTCCCTGGGGATGGGAAATAAAGTATATACTTCTAGTGATCAGCATATGTGTGCATCCAGCTGAATGGGAAATGAAGCTTTTTTTGGTTGCCTGAGACCAATGTTTAAAGACCCAAAGCCTCCCACCTACATACATCTGATCCTCAAATATCAAGATTCTGGTTTTGCTTAATTGAAGACATTTCTGGAGATCTCTGAAATTTATACCGAATTCCAGGTAAAACATACAGCCTAGAAATGGTTAAACAAATACAAGGAGACACTAGGTACATAATAAAAATCACACAATAAATGTGGATGATAATCTCTTTTGTCATTTACTACTAGAAGATGTGTACACATCTATTGCTTAAAAGGTTAAAATTTATTAGACCTCATGCAAACACAGAGGGCATACAATGCTACTCACCATCAAAGTCATAGAAAATACAAAAGTGCATATTAAATCATAGCTCTATAAGCTCTGTTGTAGAGCATACTGGACAATTCTAATTACTTTGTAACTTTCCCTGGTTAATATTGTAAAGGGTGAGATTTTTCTTTGAATTTTTAACTCTGAGGCTTACCACCTCTCATGCCTGTTTACTCAAGATTCTAAAGCATTCCCCTGATTTAAATGTATTTTAGCTTAGTTTATGACCCTATGTACTTAAGCCACTAGAGGATACATTTTTACAAATATAAGAAGAAGGATAATTGTGTGCACTGTAAGTTTCTATGCAAAGGTTATTCACACATTTCTAAGACAGTAGATATAAAGTTATATTTCTTATAGAATGATAAGCAAGCTGGAGAAGTAAAACACACTTTACCCATCCCTCTCCCTTTTTAACCCACTGAGTGAAAATGTTGGATAAAGTACCACTAGTGTAAAATTTAGAGAAATGCTGCCTGATCAAAGAGAACATTTACAATAATTAGCAATTCCTGCTGTGACATATGATGTTGCCTCTGATACATAATCCTTTACCATATGGCATCCTAGATATTTATATGCATAATCTCCTTAAACTGTATGAAGCAAAAATTAATGACAATGCTTTAAAAATGAGAAAATGCATATGGTTAAGTTAATGTATTTGACAAGGATTCCTCTGATTTGAAAAAGTCAGTGCCTTAATTGAAAGACAACACAGAACTTCCTGCCTTTTCTAAACCCTACAACAGTTAGGATTCAATATTTACCATAATATTCTACAAACTTGCATGCTTTTTAGTTAATATTTACATAATACCCAATTGAAAAATGGAAAGAAAGTAATTATAAGAATATAAGACCACATGGCCTTTAAAATTTTACTATAAGTTTATTATCATCTTGGATAATAAATCTTGCTGGCAGCTATTTTTCATATGCATCTTTCTCATTTTACAAGTATAATCAATATATATTTACTAAATACTGATGAAAGAAATATAGTTCTGACAAAGGAGAGTGTAAGAAGTGGGCAGTTACGTGTCCTTAGTTTATCAGGCTGATAACATCTACTCTGTTATAATACTGTGAGCATCAACTGTACCTGTGAGGTTTCCCTGCACCAAATTCACCACTCAGACAAATCATGACATAAAAAATAGGGAGAGTAGGAATCCACAATGATGACCCCAGCGAAGATTCCTAGCAATAATGGACACAGTGTCTGAACTGGCCTTCCGCTGTAATGAAACTGATGGCCACCCTAATTGTCATCATAGAGCCTACATCCAGTAACTGATAGAATCAGATGCCAAGTACTGGGCTGAGCTCCTGACGTTCAATTGAAGAGAGGGCAGAGGAATAATATGAGCAAAAGGGTCAAGATTATGATAGGGAACACCACAGAGACATCTGACCTGAACTAGTTGGAGCTCATTGACTCTGGATGAACAGCTTGGAAACTTGCATGAGACTGAACTAGACCCTCTGAATGTGGGTGACAGTTGTGTGGCTTGATCTGACTGGGGCAGAGGTTGGCAATGAGACCAGAACTTATCTTGGGGGTATGAACTGGCTTTTTAGATACTGGTGCCTATGGTGGGATACTTTGCTTAACCTTGACACAAAAGGGAGGGGTTTGGTCCTGCCTTAACTTGGTATGCCAAACTTGGGTAACCCTTCAAGGAAGGTCTTAAACACTCTGTGAAGTGAATGGCAGGAAAAGGGGAGGGAAGAGAAAGTGGGATTGTTATGTAAAATGAAAAAAAAATTAAAAAGATTTAAAAGTGATAAAAAGAAAAAAACTATAAAAGAAAGTATTCTTTCTTGGAAACTCCTCTTATTCAGAGCTTTCCTCACTTCCCCTTACAAAATATGTCAATTCTTTTAAAAATAATTAAATAGAAGTTCTATCTGATAATATCTTACAAAACATCAGACTAATGTTCCTCAGAACTATTTTTACTGTCAAAAATAAGAATGTGCTGAAAAGTTGTAACACTCCACTAATATGGCATGATTTCTAGATGAGATGTACCTGAGTGCAATCCTAGGACAGAAAACAGGAGGGGATATTGTAAATTGAAAGGTTATGGATTAAGTATGGACTTAGTTAGTGGCATTTGTTGCCAATGGTTCATGAGTTCTAACAAATAAACCATAGGAATACAAAGTTTAATGGTGCAATCAGGTGTCAGGTGTGCAGAAATTCTTTCTATTAGATTCACAGCATTTCTAGAAAATAAGTTGAATTAAAGATTTAAGATTTATGTAACCAATAACCATATATAAAAATATGAGAACCAACCTTGAGAGTACCTCTTTATAATTGCTCTATTTGGGTGTTGGGGGTGCAAAGATGTTAATACGAAAATGGTCTCAACTATATAGGAATTTGAGGTCAATCTGTTTAAATGGAGTTTCTTTCCTGTTTGGTTCCACAGTCATTCAGGCCCAAAGAAACACACAGAGGCTTTTATTAATTATAAGCTGCTTGACCTATTAGCTCAAGTTTATTATTAACTAGCTCTTACAACTTAAATTAACTCATAATTTTATCTATGTTTAGCCATATGGCTTAGTACCTTTTCTCAGTGCAGCATTTGCATCTTGCTTTTTCTGTGTCTGGGTAGTGACTGAAGACTAAGCTTTTCCTCTTCCCAGAATTCTCCTTGTTTGGTTGCCTCACCTATACTTCCTGCCTGGCTATTACTAATCAGTGTTTTATTAAACCAATATGAGTGACAAATTTTTCTAGAGTACAAGAGCATTATCCCATAGCACTTACCCTTTCGTTTCTTTTCCAAACAAGAACTCTGAATCTTATTTCATTTGTTTACATTTTTTCTGAACATTATCCATAATAACTTGTAACCAACACTTTGAACAAAGACATACATCCATAATCCACTTTTTGGTAATGTGAGCATAGTTTTCTAGGTTACTTTCTGTTGTTAGTGGTGCTGATAAACTTATAACACCACAAAGAAAATTTAGGAGTATGGTCAAGTTCTGACTGGAGTATTCTGTGAGGCTTGATCATCTCAGCCAGCAATCTTGAAGCTGTTCAGGATGTAGAACTCAGAGGAAACTGCAACAGAGGCACTCTAAAACATTGGATCATCTGGGCCATCCATTCCCATTGGAGGTTTTTCAGGAGGTCTTCCTCAATCAAACCTTATTTTTCTTAGCCCAGAATAAATGCACAACTTCTCATTTTCTGTGGAAATCCTCTTTTCCAAACTAACATATCTTTTGACTTAAATTTTGAAGTCAAAGCATTTTTCAAAACATATATGTTGTAATAATCCAGTAGCATTTATATTCAAATGTCTTTTAGCAGCTGTTGTTCCTTCTTCAGACATAAAATCATTTAAAGACAACACAATGACCTACAGTATCAAGATTCTTTGTTTATTTTCCATTTTACGTGGCTTTTTTTTAAAAAAAACCTCTATTTCCTTTATTTTTATTTTTAATTTTTAGTTTTTCTGAGACAGTGTTTCTCTATGCATCTTTGGCTGTCCTGGATCTCACTTTGTAGGCAAGGCTAGCTTCAAACTCAGAAATCTGCCTGCCTCTGCCTTCCAAGTGCTGGGATTAAAACTGTTTGCCACCATACTCAACTATATTTCTTTTTTTAAAGACTTTCTCTATCCATTTTTTCTCTCCCAACCCTACATATATTTTTAAGCAAACTGGAAACTATTCGTAGGTTTTATTTTTTTCATCTGAATCTGTCTCTATTGTATATCTTAATCTTTTTATGACCAGATAGGTCTTTAATTTGCTGAGGGATATGGCTATGATTAAAGAAGTGGCTTTGGCATTTGGATCTGCTCCATACCTTAGCTTTCTGAGAATATAGTTTCATGGTATAAGTTTGGCAGGAACCACATGTATCACCACAACTCTGCAGAGTTTCTAGGTCCATGCCACTACTAAGAAAACTGCTGTCAGCTGCTCATAAACACCATTTAAGTGTTTTGTGGCAAGGCCTCTTAAGAGAGCTGCAAGGTTTTTGCTGCTAACACTGAGTCAGAAAGCCTCTCTTAAAGGAGCTACACCTCTGTTCACTTCTGGCAAACAAAGCCTACCGAAGAGAATGTTGCTATCAAGAAGCCATGCTCTACTTTGTTCTTTTGTCTGTCTAGAATCTTTTTTATTTTTTCATACAAGCTTTCTTGGGCTTTATGTGGAAATTCTTTTTTTTTCCTTTCAAAAATTTACACTTTCTCCCCTTATCCCAGTCCCCCTCCACCGTTCTTCCACTACTCTCCCCCCCACCCTCCCACTACCCCTCCTCCCTCCCCCTGCTTCTTTAAGAGAGGGCAGGGTAGCCTGCCCTGTGGAAAGTCCAAGGCCCTCCCCGCTCCATCCTGGCCCAAGAAGGTGTTCATCCAAATA
>JAQHUG010000049.1:8794425-8808300 GCA_028555095.1 Dicrostonyx torquatus
TCTTAGACTGAGATGGAGGGGGGAGGGCCTTGGGCTCCCCATAGGACAGGGTATCCTGCACCATCTTAAGGAAGCAGGGGGAAGGCGGTGGGGTAGTGGGGGAGCGGGAGGGCCGGGAACAAGGGGAGTAAAGGTAAATTTTGCTTTTAACAAAAATAAATAAATAAATAAAAGAAATATTTTGTATCAAGTAATAAATGTGTGAATCCAAAAAAAACAAACAAAACTGTAACAATGAACAAATACAAAAGTATAAGAACTAATCTTCTTCTATTTGGAGTTAGTTTGCATGAACGATGGGTTTTTATGGCCCCAGAAAACAGTGTTGCCTCCTTGTTCAAACTGGATTTCATGAAAAAATGTGGGACAAAAATACTCTTCTTTAGAGTCATCTTTATCCAGGGCAGATTGTTGATCTGGGACTTGTCAATGGATAGGCCTAAAGGTCTTTGTACTCTTTCAAAATCTAATTAACTTTTATGCGTGTTTACTCTGCAGTTTTTAGCCTTTACAGTCTTCTCAGAGAATACTTTCAATGGCTAAGAACAACTTTCCTGAAGGATACTGTCAGTGTCTAATTGTTTCAACCTCGTGTTCATTTCCGTAGGCCTAGAGAGTCCCTCAATAGTCTCTTTTGGATTCAGAGCTTTGGGACCATTTCACTGTAAACAACTTATAAATATTTCTCTCAAGATCCAGGCTTTCTCTCAGACATCTTTTGCCAGCTAAATCTCACCACTGTATTAGACTCAATTATTCAAAAACTTGGTAGCTCATCTTTGCTTTCAGACATGCATTCCTCATTTTTATTAATAGAAAAACTCCTAAAAAATTTAGGAGTTCCTTACATACTTGGTGGAGTCGACGATTTTTTCTTTAGTTGTGATTGCTCCATTACCCCTAATGAAATGATATGGTTATATAGAGAGGAAGTTTCAGGAACAGTAGAGCAATTCCTCCAATGGAATTTGATTGTAAGGAAGCTAAATTAAGGATTTATTTTTGACGTTGATGGGCTTTTTAAAATGTGTGTTTGCATGAGAGAGAGAGAGAGAGAGAGACAGAGACAGAGAAAGAGAGAGAGACAGAGAGATGGGGGAGATTGGGTTGGTGTCTTTGTACATTGCTCTCTATTTTCTTAGACGAGATGTCTCATTGAACGTGGAGATCATGAATAGACTAGACTGGCTAACAACTGATCCCATGTGATCCACATATCTCTGACCAGCTCCCTGCCCAGCAGTGCTGGTATGACACACACATCGTGCCATGCTCAGGATTTTATACGGGTGTCTGGAATCTGAATTGAGGTTTTTATGCTTTTGTAGTAAGTTACCCACTGAGCCATCTCCTCATCCCCAAATGTTAGAACAAAAAGAAATATGTATTCAAACATTTATTTAATTTAAACATTATGTATTTAATTTAAAAATTAATTAAATATGTATTTAAAATAAAAGAAATATGAATTTATTACATAATTCCTAAGTAATTTAAATGATATTGGATTAAAGATGAACTAGAAAAAATAATAACGACTTAACTGAATGAAATTATGATTAATTAATATACCTGTATGAGACTATTGTATAGTTAACTTGACCTTAAAAATTGCCTAAGCATGGTGACATTTATGTTTGTCCCTCTGGAGTAAGCTGGTTAGTTGTTTCTGGTGATCTGTTTCAGTCATGGATGTTTTACTAGGTCTCACTTACATGTATCTGGTACTCGGTCAGTCAGTCAGGAGCTGACTGATTCAGAGTGGGGCATGGTGAAATTATTTGTGTTGGCTGTACTTTGTTTCTCCTCCAGGAACCTACACCAGAAATCATCTCAGTGCAGCAGCCAGTAGTGAGCTCCAAATATTCCCTTGCTTTCTAAAGCTACTAGAGTCGTTTTTTATTTTAATAGTACAATTTCCAGGGCAATTCACAGGGTAAACTCAGGTTCTTTGTGGAAGGTCTCTGCAATGTATTTAAATACATGGCAGTCATTGGTTGTAGCTATCGACACAGTTACATTTTTGTAAGTCAGACTTACTACTGCTGTAACATTTGATTCCACATCTCCAAACTGACAAATACTAAAGATGTTTATGTCTGCTGTCATAGCAGTTCATTGAATCAAGCCAATACTGAGTCTATTTCAAGTAAAAAAGATATACACCTTTGTTTTAATAGAAACCACTGATGGTTTCCTATCATGTTGATACTGGCTAAAGGAACCACAGGGAATCCCTCTTCTTAAGCACTGTTCAGCAAATAGCAATAATATCTTGCAATCTTTCTTATCTTATAAAGTAAGTCATAGATGGAGATAACTGGTCATAAAGTATAAGAGCTCAGGGGTAGCTATCTTATCTCTGTGATCTCTCTCCAACCCCTCCCATTCTGAAATGCTAAATCCTGTCATGATAATATTTGGATATGTGACCCATCATAAAGTTAGTAGTCCTTAGTGGGTGCTTTCATAATGAGTTAAGCATACCATAAGCACATCATAATGAGCTGAGATCAAAGAGTGCTAGCTAACTTTTTAAAAACCATTTCAGACTACAATGATAAGGTGGTATCTGTCAATCAGGAAACCAGGGCTCACTACTCCCCATGTCCCCATGTCATTTGGTCCTTTGTTTTTTAGAATTCCTAGGTTTCAGCAGTTTTGAGAAAACATTACCTGTTTTTTTTTTTTTTTTAAGATGAGCATGGTATGTAGTCACTCATTAGTGGGCCCTAGCCATTAACAAAGGACATTAAGCTTATAGCTCACAAGCCTAGAGAAGCCAAATAGCATGGTGAACCCAAAGAAAAACATATACAGATCCTCCTGGAAATCGGAAACATTACCTGTTTTTAATGAAATACTTAGTCTATGCTAATATTTACTTTTAAATATGATTAAATTTATTGACTTATTTGTTTTGATAATGGATTAACCAAAATGGTAGAAAAGATTAAAGTCCTGAGCAAAAACAAAAACAAAAAACAAAAAAAACCCCATTAGTTCATTACACAGAGGTTTTGTGACAGACTGTTAAAATGTTTCATATACAGGTCATGTGCTTTTCATTTTATAATATGACGTTATTTAAAGATTTGTACAGCATATTTAAAAGCAGAATTTTGCAGTCAAGTACTGTCCTCATTTGACCTTCAAGAGCTAAGGCCTTAAAATTTTACCCAGTGTTTCAGAGATGTGGTTTAGACAGCAAATCCTTTAGCTCTCTAATCATTAAAATCCATCGAAAGTTAAAGTTTCTTCTTTAAAACAAGCGGGCCCATGGCATGTTTAAATAAACTGTTAAAATAAAACTCAAGAGAAGGTCTAGAATTTTATTCTTGTTCGTTAAATTTTTTCACAAGTTATTTTTCCTGGTCTATGCAGATCACCGTCTTCTAGTGTACACTGTTTGCCTGACTCCTTGAGAGGTATAAGTGACACCTTCTCCACCAGGCCTTGTGCAGCCATTTTTCTCATGCCAAGGCACACACACATGCACACACACACACACACACACACACACACACACAGTAACACAACCTGTTATTAATTTTTGAGTCACATCACTTAGTTTTTGCTTAGCAATCCATGTTGAAACAAGTTGCTGCCTCTAGGGCTGGAGATACCCCAAAATTTGTGTATTTCAATATTTAATACTTTACCTCAATAACAATTAAATGAGAAATCTACCTTCCATTGTGTAACTAGATTCATTTAAAGCTCAAGTAACTCTTTGAGGCTGTTATATCATGACAGGCTTCTACCACAGCTAAGACCTGATGTTTTTTTAGCTTTGCAGGCTAAGCCGTGTTTTCATTTCGGAAATCTTACAAAGATCTACTGTACGCAATCATACCCCCTGTCTCTGACATACTTTGACTCACTGGATTTTTTTTTTGTTTATTTTCAAATGACAGCACAGTGTCAGTCTGTATTAATTATTCTGGCTCTTTCTGGCTAAAGGCTGATACAATAGAAAGATGGAGGCAATTGTCCAATACTGCTAAGTAAGGCAACTCAAGCATACAGAGTCTTAGAGTCATTGTTATTTCCTTGTTAAGAGAAAATGAACAGGGATGTAAACAAGGGAAGAGTTTTTGCAATCCCTCTTCACAAGTGAAGAGAATGCCATGTAGATCATAAACTGAGATATTTCAATAAATAACCAGCAGTGTGTATCTGTCAAGGGAGAATTCACTGCTTATTAATCACAAACTTGGTTTATAATGGTTTATACTTGTTTCAAAGCCCTAATATCCAATCCCCAAGTTAGTAGTGTTTTTTTTCCTAATTAAATTGGATTTCTTCCAGAATGCTTCAGCACAGTCACTGAGATTTATTATTCTTATTTTTTTTCCACGTGGAGAGAGTAGTATAAACAGCAGGTCTAAAGATTTTCCTTCAACCAACCTTAAAATTTTAACTGGAGATTTCTTTTCTGTATTAATGTATTCCAGCAAGCTGACAAGATAATGTGCCTGCGATGTTGGGTATCTGATCTAACCTTTTGTCTTTGTCAGGAAAGGCAGGATTTTTCAAGGAGACATCTGAGTTTAAAAGAATACAGCTCATCACCTAAATAGTAGGGCAGGAAGTTTGACATGGTATATGTAGTTATGTTCTGGTACAGGTACTTTCCATTTAATACGATAGGATTCATCTAGAAAAGAATAAAACACTAACTAGAGGTATGTTCCTAAGTTTGAGTTGCCAAAATAAATAGGTTTTAATTCATAAGAATCTCAACCTGCACCATCTTTAGGTTTTTGACAGCTTCTGCTTTGATAGACTACCTCTCATTATCACAAAAAGAATTAAAACATTTCTCAGCTATAATTTTATCAGCAGTAAGATCAGCTGCTGTTTTTCCTTAAGCATGCTTGGCTTGTTCTCCTGATTAGTGATAATGTTTAATATTCAATTCTTATTAAAGTCTTATTTCAGAGGAAAACTAGTCACAATTTCATTTGCAATTTCAAGAGAAGCATTTTATTTTCATTCTTTCTGTGTTCTGAAAATCAGGATATAAATGGTGTTAAAACCCAATGAGACACTGGCATAAATACACAGTGCCTACATGAGGCCAAGGAGGAGGGATGAGGCAGACTGGGCCACAAGCCCCATCCCTAATCAGGAAGCGATCTCCAATTGACTGCTTCTGAAAAAGAAATATTAGTTTTCTCCAATGGAGTCTCACTGGGTATATAAACCACAATTAAGGATAGGCCACATGCCCAGCAGTAGATGGCCAATACAAAACCAACTCTAAAATTCTTATGAATTTTTAATCTTTTATTGCTTTATTTGGGCATTTTTTTGTCTTGTTGGTCTTTTGATTATATATTATAGTAACACTCTTAAATTCTTTTCCCAAAGTAACAAATATAAAAATGTTATGTGCAGCTTTATAACCAATCCTTTTCTTGATTCCTCTTCATCCTGTTTGTATTATTTACTATATAGAAACAAAATATTAAATTCCAGTAGTGTATTATTATTTGAATAAAATTATCAGCATTTCAAAGATCTTTATCTTATAGGTTTTGTTATATAGTTGTGTGTGTGTGTGTGTGTGTGTGTGTGTTTAAGGGCATGTATCCACATTGCCTAGGTGGTTGTCTCGTCCAACTTGTGGGTTTCAGGGATCAAATTTGGATTTTCCTGTCTTAAAGGCAAGCACATGCTGAGCCATTTTGCTGAACCAGATGTTATTTTTCTTTCTGAAGCTGTTGCCTATGGCAGTAAGATTAAAATTGTATCTAGACCAATGTGTATCATTTACTTGTGTAGCCATTAGTATTTTTTAAATTCCATAACCATCATTAGTTATGGTTATCCAACATAAACTTCTTTGGATAACAAGCAGAAATTGACTTGGCATGGCATATTTTTAAATTTATAAAATCTCTAGGGAAAGGATATACCTATAGGCATCAAAAGGAAGATGTCTGCATAAGTGATCATTATAATAACATACACTAACTAGTGACAGTTACCCTCTACCACATTAAGTAGGCAATAATACAGAAATTATACCATGTTGAGATTTGCATTGTTTTATTTGATCTTAAAAGAGCTGTTGTAACTAAAAGTTTTTTAAGTTGGTTGAATCTCACATTCTCTCTCCCTTTGACTTTACTGTCATGGTAATTATCACATGGAATTACAGAAAATCAATTTTATTATAGAGTAAAAAGTTTTCATTATTCTTTAAATAAGATTATTATTTAAGATTGTTTATAAAATATTTTCTCAGCCAGGCAGTGGTGGTGCACACCTTTAATCTCAGCCCTCGGGAGGCAGAGGCAGGCGATCTTTGTGAGTTCGAGACCAGCCTGGTCTACAGGAGCTAGTTCCAGTGCAGGCTCCAAAGCCACAGAGAAACACTGTCTCGAAAAACCAAAAAAAATTTTAAAAAATTAAAAAAAATATTTTTTCTAGTGAAAACATTTTGTGGTCAAAGTTAAAATTTTAAATTTAATAGCAATTAGATATAAACTAGTATAACTGAATATTTTGAAGTAATATTTGTGAAAATATAGTATGTAAAGTCATATTATATATATATATTTATATACTTCAATAAAATCAATTTCACAAAACCTATTATCGTACAATGTTCTAAGTTTAAATTTGTGAATCATGGTGATCTAATTTTAATCACTAAGTTTCAGCTAACTTAGGGGAAGGGAAATCTCTGTTCATGTAAGTATTCTAACAAGGAAGACATTATTCTTGTCACTGTTAAAATATTACAATGTACAGCATAGGCTACATCTGGTTTTCTCCTTGGCTATTCAAAATATAATTTTAGGTGTATTCCTTTTACAGAATACTTTAACTCTGGCATTGCTTAAATGTTTCGAATTGCTGATATTCTAGATAAGTTTATTTTCCACATCGTAAGTACTCCATATATGATCAGAATGTAACTCACAACTTGACTCAATAAAATAGGCTAAGGGAATGGTTTAGGCAGTGCAAACATCCTGTTAATATGCCCACTTTAAAACATCTCTGGGGGTTGCCAATCAAACCCCTTCACACTTAATGTGACAGGTCTTTCTCTCCAGAAGCAACTTAGGTTATCACTGCAGTTCAGTGATATCTTTATGCTCTGGTGCTTTCTAAACAGCACATCCTTCCATAATTTCACCATGGGCAGGGCCATGATTACATATACCATATAGAGCAAATTTTGGTGTGTTGTGTGAGCAATAAGTTCTGCACTAAACTAAGGAGTTATCACTGCACAGGGTTAAGGATCATCAAATGTATTCAAACAATTTTCATCCCATATTTTTGTTTTCCCCCATTCATTTTATTCAATCAATATTTTCTGCTGTGCTTTAGGCAGAAAGAGTAGGATACACAGAATAAAGTTATTATTTGCCACCTGCCACCACTGAAGGAAGACTCAGTCCAGGTCTACCAGGCTATAAAAGTAAGAACTATTTTAAGACTCAATCACAGGTTTAGCATATAATTTTATGATAACTCTTGTAATTCAGTGTTTGAATTTAAATTTAGCTTTGTTTTAGATGTCCCATAAGTTCCTATAAAATAGAGAATGCATATGGATACTGAGTTTAAAAGAATGGGTGAAAGTTTGAAGGTTACCCCAATAAGACATAACATACATACAAATGCTTGTACAACAGATGTATTACTTGGTTTCCTATTGTTTTAACTGTAAAAATACGTCTTGTGGTTATGAATATGCAGAATGACTAACCAATGGAGACTTGTTTTATCTCCTAAGAAATCTCCCCAAGGTTACACAAGTATTCCCTGTCAAAACTGGGACTGAGAATTCCCCTGCTGAGAACATAGCTTCAGGCTCATTAAGTATTCCCCACCACCAATACACAGGCACAGAATATCTTTGGGAAATGAATCAAGGAGACTTCTAATGTAGGGTTTTAATCAATGGCCAATTCATTAATAAAATATCGTGGTACTCATTAGCAATATCAATCTGCCTGGCCTTGCTTGCCTTCATATGCATTTCCTTATGTGAAACATTTCTGTAGCCTATTTATGCCTGGTGCATCTTGTGGAAAAAAAAAACAGCTTCCACTTCTCAGTGTAACTGTCAAATGGCATATATAGCACATGGGTTTGGGTAGAGCCAAACAGTGCAAACAGACACACAGAAAGTGTTAACTTATTCTTTTCTTCTAAGAAGAAACTTCAGGAAAGAAACTTAGATGAATGGGTCAGGTGTCAGTAGACAGCCAGGTATATCTTTACCAAAGAATCCTAGAAGAGAAGGCTTGGTTCCATAGCTCGGGCCTCCACTCCATGCATAACAATTATTCATGTATTCACTAAATGTAGTTACATCAAGCCAATAATCAGACTGAAGGGAAGAGCTACTTTGCAATCCTCTAAATGATTAAATACTTACTAGAAAACACAATATTTAAGTGTATTAAATGGATTTCTTTAAAAAAGATAGAAAGGTTAAGAATATTTTTCTTATATTATTTTCTAGTTTTATTTTGTTTGTTTGGTTTGGTGAGATGCTTGCTTGTTATATGACACTATTTCTCAAAAGACTGTCTAAGTGAAAATGTCTGATGATGTTTCATGTGATAAATTGGTAAAAAATTCATTACTAGGGAGCAGAGTTAATGAAAGATTTTCTGAGCAAGACTCTGTTTGGTAGAGTTGAATATGTATAAATTAAATCTTCTACTTGGAAACATACTAATAAAAGCAATGAATTAAACATCAGGACCAAGATATTCAGGCTTAATAATATGGTATAACTCTATTTAGCAAGCCCTAATTTGTTGAATGCTGATGATACTGGTAACATTAATGATTATGAAAAAGTGTATCCAACAAAATACAAATGTATATTATATTAAACCTTAAGTTTTAATAACCACAAAATAAAGTATTAAAAGTTGAAGTAAAAGAAAGTTGATAACTCTCAACAGGCATCTGTTGTAAGTGGCGGNACCTATTATCTCAGGCTTATTATTAACTAGCTCTTACAACTTAAATTATCCTATCATTTTTATCTGTGTTTAGCCATGTGACTTGATGCCTTTTCTTTCTGCAATATTTTCATCAAGCTTCTTCTGTGTCTGGGATACAACTACAGACTGAGTCTTCCCTCTTCCCAGAATTATCCTTGTCTGGTTGCCCCGCCTATACTTCCTGCCTTGCTACTGGCCAATCAGCATTTTATTAAACAAAAACAAGTGACAAATTTTTACAGGCTAAAAGAGCATTATCCCAGCAAATCTGGGATACATGACTCATCCCAATAAAAAAAGTTAGACGAATCTCATCACCAAGAGTCTTAAAGTAAGCACATGGGACAAATACATCATTAAACACTCCAATTTCCCTAGAAAAGCACAAATTAATCTAATTATAATATATTATTTAATGCTAACTTTAGGGCACCATAATTTGAGTAGAAAGTAAAGTATATCTGTATCTCTAGTTTGATTAAATTAATACTAAGTTCCATTAAAGTGAATTTTTTAGATTATGTGAAATGATAATAGTGTATAGAGATCACAGTTCGACTTCAAATACATCCACTTCTAGAGAAAGAGAGAAAGAGAGAGAGTTATGTGTATGAGACTACCTGTGTGAAACAATAAGAGACCTGCAGACAACCTTGGGTATCATTTCTGAGGACTGTCTAATTCAAATTTCATTTTGTGTTTTAATTTTTTGATTTAGACAGAGTGTCTTGCTAGCCTGGAACTCACTAAGTAGGCCAGGCCAGGTGGCCACCTGTCTCTGTTCTCCTTCCACTTGGATTGCATATGCAAGGAACCATCCTAGCTTCTTCTCTTATATGAGTGTAGAAGTAGGAGTGTAGGTCTTTGTTTTCTTAAGGTAAGCACTTTCTGGACTGAGTTTACTGCTCCTAAACATTTCCTTTAAAAAAAAAAAAATCAAGCTGCCAGTAGTACTTTCTCTCGCCTCTGTGGAATGTCTTCCCTAATGCTCTATGGAGATTTCCTTAATGATTGTGGTTTCCAGAGATTTCTGTAGCAAAGTCCCTTGTTGGCCTCAGTGTTAAGACTCCCTCTAAGTCCACCTTATTCATCAACTCATGGGTCACTCCACTAATTTAGAAAATTGTTCTTGTGTCTTAAAGTAAAAGTAACTCAAAGTCCAATCTATCTATCTGTCTACTCAGGAACTCATCTCTATAAAATTCTCAGTATCGAGTACAAAGCCTCTGCCAAATAATCACTTTTAAAACATTAAATTCAGAAATATTTTAAGACTTTTCTTTATTCCCCTAATAATGTTCACAATACAAAGAAGTGAATATTGATATTTGTCTAAGGGCCACTCAGTATTGTCTTAGTGCAGAGTTTCTGTTGATAAAAGTTAGTTCTATGAACTCCTGTCAAGTTAGAACATTCACCCACTGAAGGGAACACACTGAACAGATATTGGAGAAATAGCTTTTGTGACTATAGACTTGAAAATTTTATCACACCCTTCATGATCCATTCATCTTTAATTTTGTCTTGCTTTGTAATTTTTGCTCCTACAGATTGTCAGAGAGACAATGAAGAAAGCTGACTAGGTAAAAGATATATATTTTTGGTGGATATCTGTTTTGTTTGGTGTTTGGTTCATAATTAAAATGTATTTGATAAATGAAAAATATTTAAAGAAAAATATTATTTTTATTCGTTGAAAAATGGGTGCATGTTGGCAAGCTACAGAACTTTTATATTTCTTAAATTTAATAATTTAATGTGTTTACCTGTTTGGAAAATGGATATAACAATTTAGTAGCTCAAAAATATGATATATGTCTATGCATTATATAATCTAATATACAGTTTAATTAAAAAATAATAAAATATGATTGAAAATCTAATTGGTGAGAAACCGATATAGCAAGTTTCTACTAGAGGACTTGAGTTTTTCTCTTCCAGTTCTGAAGTCAGCATACCTTAAAGTATCTAAATTATTTTAATGGTCACCTGCCATCCTGGTCTTTGAAAAGCATCTTCACATGGAGTTACCAAATTAATTATATGTAGAAATAAAGAAGGATTGACAGAACCAACTATTTATGAATTTATCTTAGAAATATAAACCCTAGAACATATGAAATATAGTAATTAATTAGATGCAATGATTAATTCGAATAATTACTGATAAAGAGTACTCTTGTTTGGATAGTTAGATTTTAAATTTGCAAGGGTTTGTGGGAATCACAGTATATGCTACACCTAATAATTATATGTTATGCAGAGCAGACAACAACTGCAAGAGACACAAGCTCAGTATCGTGAACTTTGTTCTGAAGATTAGATATTTTTGCCAATATCGTCAACAATTTGTGAACCTGTTTATATAGCTTCTCTCTCTCTCTCTCTCTCTCTCACACACACACACACACACACACACACACACACACTGTCTTTTATCATGAGTCACTTCTCATGATGGCTTTAAAGTTTATATTTTAAAGTTTTTTTTACACACACACCTTCTGAGTCTAGATGCCACACTTACCAATATTCTAATGATATTAGTGTCAGATGCAGAGCTTGAACTGACAGAATGAATCCATGAGTCCACCCATTCTTTGGAATTATAAACACTTCATAGTTAGATTTCATCTTGCTGCCACTAAACAGAGTTCCATTAGTTCTAAAGAAATACATTTTAAATCTTGCCACTAAATAACTTAATTCTTTTCACCTCTTTTTAATCCTAAAAAGCAGTTTATTCAGAGAGTAAAATCTGAATCATAAATACCAGGAAATATATCAGTATTTTGGTACTTACAAAATTTAAGTATTTATTAATAAACAGGCAGCTACCTATATCAAGCATTGTGGTTCAGTGATTTAATGTACCGTTAATATGTTTCCTTTTTTAAGAATCTTTGAGTTGTTGTTGCTACTAATCTTACTCATTAAGAGTAAAGCAAGAGGTTTAATTATTTGCTCAAAGACAAATATAGTGAATGCTCACCTTGAGTATACAACAAAGTCCAACTAATGCCGCAATCATGTCTTTTAATATTTTGAGGAATTAAAAATTAAGTGTCTGTGATTATAAAAAGGCTTTCCATGTACACAGAAATTATAACAAAAAATGTTGTAAAAATTAATTTGAAATACAGTCAAATTCACCATTAAAGATCAACGGTGATTTACAATGTCTACAGTGTAAAATAACCCAATAAACAGTAATGTGCTTATTATTTAATATATTTTCCCCAAATACTATTTCTGTGGAGATAGGAGTTAATTGCTCCCCTGCTTTGAAAGCTTACTAAACTTTTCTAATACTGTCTATCTAGAAAAAGAAGTAATCATTTGTTTTATATTAGACTACACACAGAGAGAGATGTATACACACATATATACATCATAGCAATGGTGGAATTCCTTTTCTGCATTGTTGCTTTATATCTCCAGCTACTTGAGATGAGGAAAGGCAAACCAGAAGATGAAGTAGCAGAGGAGTTCAATTAAAGGAAGAGTGAGCCAACTGAAGATCAATTCAAAATAAAGGCTAAAAGCCCTAAGTAGATAATGTAAATCAATAAAAAAAGATGATGGGTCTGTGAGAGGTGTGAGTTTTCAAACTGCTTTTCAGGAAACTATTACATAAATTAATACCACCACATTTCCTTCTAAGAAGGGTCATCTATTTGAGTTCCTTAGTAATCTTACCAACTCTAATCCTACAGGCTCCAATCAATGTGTTGTGGAAACTTTCATTCAAAGTGTTAGGACAAAACATTTTAAGTACGTCTGTGTACAGTACGAATTGCTACCTACCAGCAATCCAATGGTACAGAATCATATACCTCAGTGACTGCTAATCCTTCATCAACACACAGTTAAGAATAATTCAGTATTGAATGAATGGTTGAATCAAAAGAACAAAATGTCTATACACTGTGTTTGAAGACCCACAATATGTCTATACACTGATGTAGTTATATGAAGGTCCAAAAATCAAGGTCCTTCCTGGACTTTGGGGAAGTATGTGTTTCTATTATGTCACAACTATGACTTAAGAAAGGGTATACTGAAGAATCCTTTGTGCCTATTATTTAGGAAAGCTCTCTCAAAACAAAACAACCCACTGTTTTGGGAAAATGAGCTTACGTTTCTGGTCGACAACTTTTTACTAGCTGTATTGCACAATGAATAGGCCACAGTTACTTCCTATTAAACGGAGTATTAATTATGCTGCCTCAAAAATTCAGTATGAGAAGGGAATGGAAGTATGTGAAATGCTTGCGGTACCCTGGACCACACATGTAAACATCAGAAAGGCTGTATTTAGGCAGTGGGAATAGTTTTCAATGTTTGCTAGGATGGAATGATTAGCTAGCTGATCATGCCAAGCATATATGAAGGAATAAGATTTGCTTCCTCACGTGTTTCTTAGATTCACATGCTTATGCCTGCATATGAATACACTCATAGAAATACCCATCTTGTTCTGAATATGAACTATTAAAAATGTTTCACACCCCAAAGTTTATGTTACCTCAGTCCTTGACAAACATTACAAAAAGTGAAGTGACTGTATTTTTTATTATCAGTAGCATACATTTTAATTTTTTTCTTGAAGAATATCTTAATGGTCACATTGTCATTATTTAATATCATTCTTAGAAGAATATCCATCATTTACTTCTGATTCTAGACGCTGAGTGAAAAATTATGAGTGAAAGATTAAAAGATGTCTTCACAAAATCTTAGGGTCATAAAACAAAACTGTAAGAGTTAGGATGGTTATTGGGGAAGGGAATAAGATATCTACATTAACGGGAGTCTTTCTAAGATTTGCAAGGGACTTGTCTCTTGAGGGGATCCCAGGCATTCATAGGGAGGTCCCAGCTAG
>JAQHUG010000049.1:8810437-8848840 GCA_028555095.1 Dicrostonyx torquatus
TCAGGCATCATGATTTTATGACAGTTTTGGATGCAAAAGAACTGGTAATTTAGCATTAGGCTTTTGAGGCAAGGATGAGTTCTCAGAAAGAAAAAATAAATCTTACTTATCTTTCAAAATTTGAGATTTTAGACGTTGTATTTCAAAGCCATCGAGCAGCATGCAGTGTGCTGGTGTTGACTATCAACAATGAAATGAACAGCTTCACAAGGCATTAGAGACATGAGAGTGATAAATGTGTTGTTTTCCATTTTGCTATCCATTCATCACAATAATTCTTTCTCATGCTAGAAGTTTTAATGAAAGGTGCATTAGAATTTTGAGTGCCTTTTAAATGTCAGGCATTGTTCTAGGTGATGGGGACACAAAGGTGACTGAGACAACCATGTATTCCGCCATTATAAAACGTGGGTTTCTTTAAAGGTGGCACATAAAGAACAATTAAATAGTGTGATAAGTGACAAAAGAAAAAATAGTGCAAAGAAATCTAGGGTGTGTGTATGAGAGGATGACTTTTCTCTGACCTGCAGGGCTATAAATACACCAGATTGAAAAACCAAACCTTGTATTTATAATAGATTTGTTACTCTTATTTAATTGAAATTAAAGAAGACCAACCTGGAGAATGATTTGCCTAGATAAGATGGTAATATCTTGATGTCCTATTCTGGCAAAGCTGAGACCCACAGTGACATCCTCAATCAAATAAATGCTTCCTAGAACCATCTTACAGCTACACATTGGGAGACATGTTTTGAAGCCTTATCTATTAGGTTTCATAGAGACAACATGTGTAAACAATGTGTCATTTGTAAAACGTGTAAAAAAACAAAAGGAACTTGGTTAGTGTTCGATTTTGTCACTATTGTTACTTAGACAATAAATTTAACTTTAAAAACAATAAAAGTAAAGTAAAAGAGACCCAAAGTTGAATGTATACAATAGAGAAAGTAAGCCACAGAAAATTAAGCAGAGAAATTTAATCTTAGAAGAACCCATCCTCTCTCCCAATACACACACACACACACACACACACACACACACACACAGAGTGAGAGAGAGAGAGAGAGAGAGAGAGAGAGAGGCAGTTTCTATGCTCATTTGAGTATCTTCATCATTAAGAAGAGAAGTCTGGGAGTGGCAGATGCATGCCTGATTTCAGGGGAATTCCTTTGAATGCCACTGCAAGAATGAAAGTGGTCCACCGAGACTACTGTTCAAGAAGTCTGGTATTCACGAAAAGGAATATTCAATGGGATGTGCATAATCTCTCACTATACTGCATCTCTTAGATACATTTTAAAACTTTTTTTACCTTCACTGAAATCGGAATGCCTCCATAATATTAATAATATATCCTCTGTATAATAGATATTATTTTGTTAGTGAAGTATAAAATGATGGTAGTTTGATGTTGATAGTCTTTTGGATTTGATTAATTATTTTTTCTCTCCATGGTAAATAATAATAAGTAGTTTGGAGGCCATTGGGCAAGATAATTAACCTCCAAGAACTCGAGTCTCTATTTTTAAAATGGGAAAAACATAAAAGCAAGTCATGCAGTTGTGGGGCCAAATAAGAAGAATTATGTAAATGTGCTTTATAAAATGCAGAAGGTTATAATCCTGTAGAGATATAATCATCATCACTGGCTAAAGCAAGCTTGCTCTTTGACTGCAAGATAGAGTGTATTCAAACAAGGAAACTAGAATGATTGCTCTGAAATTAGCTTGATAAAAAAAAAAAGACTATCAGCCGCAACTCACCCTATAAAAAACAGTGGAACACAGCAAAAATAATATATAAGATTTTCTCTAAGTACAAATATTCTTACTGAAATGTTAACATTTGCATGTAACCCACTAATAATTGAGCATGTAAGCCATGTATGTGCCCAGTCATTTGAATTACTCAATTTCATCCAATGTTAAGCAATTACTTGAAAACCCACTGTATCAAACTGCATTTGCTGTTGTGTGTTCTGGATGTGTGATCATGAAATGTACTAGATAGTATGTTTTCTGGTTTTCTTTACTGTCCAAAAAGGGGAGCTATGACTTAAAACAGTCTCTTTCCTGTCAAAATTTCATACAGACTTAAGACAGAATGTAGGGGATAAAGAATCAGACGCCACAGCTTCCAACATCACAATGGATTGAATGATTGCAGGAACAAAAGACAGAATTATGAAACTTTACTAGGAGACAGCTCTAGCTTTTGACCTTGGGCAATCCACTTAATCTCTCCCGCTCTGCATCTTTCTTAGCCACCTAATCTGTAAAATAAGATTCATGATTCCTGTCAACCACGTCTTGTTATCAAGCTGCAGTGCACATATTTCCCAGGTCAGCACATAAAATCACTCATTCCTTGCACAAAATTTTTAGGATTTGGTTAAAATAAATCACATAAAGTTAAGTTGAGTATTTGTCTGGGAAGCCATATTTTTAAAATGTAGCTATGAGGACCTGCAACTGTCACATTTTCTTTAATTGTCCAAAGAAAGAAGAGATGAGGAAGAAGACATGCTATGTAAGTGATTGAGAGTTTAACAAACTAGTAAATATTAGTTTATGAATATAGAATAATTGTTACAGGAGGGGCAGCTCTGGGGCTGTGTTCCCCAGCTCCTGGCTCCCAGCTCCTGGCTGTGGGCCTGCTTTTGGTCCCAGCTAACTTATACCTGAAATAATTACACACAAACTGTATTCATTTAAACTCTGCCTGGCCCATTAGTTTTAGTCTCTTGTTGGCTAACTCTCACATCTTTAATCAACCCATTTCTAATAGTCTGTAAGTCATCACAAGGTAGTGGTCTTACCGGGAAAGATTCAGCATGTTTGACTCTGGCGATTTCATGGTGGCTCTCCCTTAGCCTTCCCTATCCCAGAATTCCGTTCTGTCCTCCCTGCCTATCTAAGATTTTGCCCTATGAAAAGGCCAAAGCAGTTTCTTTATTAACCAATGAAAGCAACCCAAATACAGAAGGACCCTCCTACACCAAATAATGTGTGTAAATCATACAGTATAGTGGAAAAATTAGGTAAATACCAATTAAAATGAAATCAACAGGGTTGCTATTGTCAGAGGTGATTTCCTATTTCACATCATTTCAACTCAGCTTAAATTTCTCAAAACATTTTTTCACATTGGCTTTCATTTTATTATTACTTTCGTCTCTAAAAGAGAGAAAATAAAATGTCTATTTGTAGGAATTCCTAATAATCTTTTTCTTTTGTGGTCACTTCTTTTCTCATCAGCGTCATTTTAGACACACTTTCTTGGTAATAAAAGGCAAAGGTTATTTGTTCTTTGCTCAATTGCCAAAAAAGACATTTAATTTTGTAATTTTTATTATATGCAATGACCTACTATGATTCCCTAAATTATACGGAATACTGATACATGTCAAATAAAATGCACAGCATAGTCTCTTTTAAACAATCTGTTTTCCAAAAACATATTGTTATTATAGGCATTTTTTCTTTTATTTTGGAGACAGGTTAAGATGTACAGAAGCTTGCCTCAAGGTCTATGTAGCTAAGAATGACCTCAACTTTCTTCATCCTTTTTATCCACTTCTCAAAGTATAATACTTCAGGCATGTGCCACCATTTCGGGTTTTATTTTACGACAGACATTGCATAACCTTGATCATGGAGTTCCTGAACAAAACTTCATTTAGCATCTTTATATTCACTGTCTAAAGATCTTCTCACTGCCAAAAATCTTCCCTAAACAGTCCCCTTCTATCTCAATAGTCCTTCCAAGCTGCACATACTTACGTAGAACAAATACAAAGTTTGCTTTCTTTTCAACGCCTGCTGTTATCTCAACTCCCACTTCTTTGCAAGAATGTCTTTCATGACTATTGTGAGTTGAAAGTCTCGATTCACTCTGACTTGTGTGATCTGAAATAAAAAACCTATCCAATATTTTTAGAATGCCAATTCATAGGTAGTTTTCAAATAGGGTACAGTAACTGACATTGTGAAAAATAGAGCAATTTGTTTAGATTTACACAAACTTTAATAGATAGAACAAAGTTTATAATTTAGAGATGCTACTAAATATGCTTCCAGTCAATCAGGCTAAGCACAGAGGAATGGCAGTTACCTGCAATGGAAGTATTATTTTCTTTCATCTACGTTGTATGTTCAATTCTCCCTTAATTTTTGGTTCTGGTTATAGCCTTCCAAAGCAAAGCTAAGTTTCTCAGTCTTTTCACTTCCTTCAGGAGCTTGGAATTTATCCTGAAATTGTCACTTACAGGATACTGATTCTAGAAAGAGAACTCTCTGAATTTCTGATCATTGTTTTTTTTTTTTCCATGAGCATCTTCTTTTGTAGTTTTCCCAGTAGACTTTCTCTTGTTTTAACACAAACATTTTATTTTCTTACTTTCTTTCTATTTTTTTTTCCTGTGGAGAACAAAATCTCAATGACTTGAAACTAGTGTGTTGAGATGCAGTGCATTTTATATTTTAAAATATAAAATGAGTATGAGTGTGGGACACGGACCTGTTCTAACATACAATATATACAGTAATTGACTCGGGGACAGGAATGCAGAATGGTTAAAACAAGAACAATGAAAATCTTGCTTCAATTGGTAATGAGGTATTCTTCCCTTTCTGTTGACATAGGACGTTCAGAATAATACCAAAATAATGAGTTCTTCGGTGGAAATTGAAAATAAAAATAGGAGAACCCTTAAGAACTGAGATATAGAAACTTGTAGTGGTTTGGGGCCCTCAATCTTCTTGTAGCTTAGGTTTCTTAGGAGCCAAGCATGTTTCCTTTGATTAGTTCAGTTTGGGTTTTTGTTGATGTCTGTCATTGTTTTTAAGACATGGACCAGGATTCAGCAAATGCATTAATTACTACAAAGATATAGTTCCTTTAAAGCCTAAATAATTTGTCACTGAGCACTGAAAAAGCAAAGAAAAAGCATTGGTTGATTCCTCATGGCTACTTCATAAAGTCAATATATATTTTTATTTTCTGTTCCTGGAGACTTTTCTTTTTCTGTGTGATCTTACAGCTTCATATTGAGCTATAATCCACTCTTCCCAAATGTAGTTTTAAAAAGAGATTACACAAAGATACTCTGTAAGAAAAGGATCAAAATATCTGGTCTCTAAGTACACACAAACCCTTTCCACCAGTTTTCTGACATAAACATAATGCTTGGGGTAGTTAATGTGCATCATGTGGATTCAACAGATGTTCACAGATGTGTTGTGAGGAACATTAATCACATGGTAGACAGTATAGAATTTCTTTTCTAGTACACAGCAAGCATGTCATTAGCACATTCAGAGGACTTAGTAGCAACGTGATACTAGTTTTTCTCTGAATGTGTCATCACTTCCCCCTTAATTACTTATTTTGTGGAATTTTACAAAGGTAGTATTCAGCTAGAGAATGGGGGAAGAAATTAGCTCTTCAACAACTTCATGATCAGTGTGGTAAATTCTTGAATTCCAAATATCTTTGAAGATGTATACATATATTAAATATGTACACCCACATATTTTATTCATTGGATTTTGAATTCATTAGAGACAAAAACTAATTTTACTTATTTTTGACTTTTTCTTAGCAACTTTTTCACTGTCAAACTTCATTCACACTTTCTTTTTCATTACTAAGTTGAATGAAATCACAAAATAACCAAAAATAGGAAGAAAAGAAATGTGCCTGACAAAGGCTTCACCTGATTATGTATGAGAAATAGCCTTATTATTCCAAAAGTCAACAGTCCCACTTAGTCAAGTGACTCATTGTCTTGTTAAGAAATTGCCTTTGACTTCATCTGGGGACTTGTACTCATGTTGACTCATGTGATTCAGGCCAGGTATTACTGTCCATGGCATTGGTTAATAACACAGGGCCACAACCATCAGCTTACTAAAGTCTCTTCAAATAAACTGGCTCAAGCATGGGCTAGTGAGTTGGGTTTAGGGTTGAGTCTCTGCTGGGATCACTTGAACTAAGACATTAACATTTCTCTGATGTTGGATTGCCTATATCTTGTGTGTATTGTTGAATCCCAAAGGAAACTGCTCCAGAATATGTAGACTGGTCCTCATAACTGTGAGAAGATAGACTGTCAAGGAATGAGAGAAACACTTAAAGGCAAACAGTGTTCTGTCAGGAGAGAGACCATCCTGTTTTCATTGTCTAACATCCTGGATAAAGCTTCATCCATTGAGCACCCTAAATCAGCAATCATTACATTGTGGTTATTTTCTCTTTAGCTAGCCTCTCTTAGAGATTGTAATCCCTTAAAGAGAAGAAAAGAATCAAAGTATCAAAAAAGATACTTATTTCATATCACAATTTATTATGTTTTCATTAATATACTAATATAACGGAGGCAAGTTTCCTAAACACAGAAAAGCCTTGGTTTGTCTCATGGACTCTGAACTATCTGTCCAGAACTGGTTTGCTTTTCTGTATGTAAGCAAGTCTGCACATCATGACTTTAGCATGTGTTAAGGAAGCAGATCACTCCTTAACCAGGAGGTGGAAAAGAAAACAAAAAGAGGGGTAGAGGAGAACTGGTCTCATAATTTTCTTCAAGAACATATACCCAGTGACTCAAAACTTTCCACTGGGCCTCATCTTTTAAAGGCTTCATTGCGTTCTAAGAGTGCCAAGCTGTGGGGCAAGATTGCACATACCTATTGGGAGCAGTGATAGTTCAAATTTATTCACATTCAAACAAGTGCCAATAGTTTTCTTTGCAATAAATTGAGAAACACAGAACTCCAATCCTTTTCACACTGTTGAGTTGTCATAGGTGAAAGAGTAGAAACTTCATCTCACCGACGGAATTGTGGGTCAAGTGATATTAGAAAGTGAAACATCTTAATTAGTGCATAAGCAACAGTAGACACTCTAAAAATTCCTGAAGAGAATATGAGAACATAGAACAACGTCGTAAGAGGTTATTTTGCTTTACACACACACACACACACACACACACCAATATAAATATACATTTTGTATGTAAGTGTTTGTCGATCTATGTACATGGTCATGTGTGTGCCACGGTGTGCATACGGCTATCAGAGGACAACTTGAAACTGAGTGGGTGTGGGAGTTGTTCTTTTCTTCCATGATGGAGAAGTTATCAAACTCAGAACATCAGCCATCATAGCAAACATATCAAAAACTGTAGATTGCAGTCCTAGAGCTGCATATAAGTTTTAAACTGAATTTAATCTTTATTCTCTGACACTGTGATTCAAGTAAATTTTGAAAGCTCGAATTCACAGATAAAAGAATTTCTTCTAATTAACTTTGACTGATATGCCGCTAAAATAGCTTTTAAGGAGCCAAGATTCTTAATCACAATGATCACAAATACAAAATTACTTACAGGTAACAAGGAAAGAAAAACAATTTTATGCTAGGTTATGAATTTATTCTTTGCTTATTTGTGTGCTATAATCATGGAGACACACACATATGGAAAGAGCTGGAGGGAGGAAGACAGAAAACTGTTTACATGACAAGCATATGCCTACATTTCTAACATCATATTCAATTATCTAAGTATCATCAATAGAGAATTCTTATTTATTTTTTGTAATAAATCTAAAAGTCAGTACTGTAGCTGGTTTCACATTATAGAGGTAGAGACTGAGGACCAAAACCATTAAATCAGTGTAGTAAAATTTTAATTTGTGTGGCTTAGTACTCAGATAATGTGCATTCTGTCTTATGACTAAATTATTTTTATTAACTTAATGACACACATCACTTTCTTAGATATAAACATAGTTGCTTTGCTTTTGGAGGATAAAAGGATCAACCCCCATCTTCCGATTTATTTTAATAATTCTACAAAATCTAAGATGCCTTCTATGGCTTGCTCAAAACTGAATTTAAATCTACTTGAAGAACACAAATTGACAATATGTGTTTTTATAAACCACATTACACTGAGTAAGTAGAAGTTATCCATCAAATGTTTAGAAGTTAAATTGCAATTCTTTTTCTTGTTTGAGTGTTTCAATAATGCTACAATTTCTGTTGTGGTAATGTGTTATATGTGAGGAAGTCAGAAGTAAGCAGATTAAAGGACAGTTGAAGGATTGTATATAGTTTGTAGATGACGAGGTTCTATGAACAACGTTCATAGACACATTCTCAACTCAGAGGCCATTTTATAAGATCTGTTATAAATGTAGGGAAGTCTATTCAGTTGAAAGCAATGTTCAAGTGTTGGAAAAACGAGTCCCCACAATATATTGCCCAATCACTTGGCTGCTGACCCAAAGAGGTTGTACTGCTTTTAAGAACACAAGAACACACATATACAGAAGACTTCTGTAGGTATATTTCTTTTCAGTGTGTCACACATCAGACCATAGAACCCACAGCTACAGCTGCATACCTTACTACTATATAGAAGCAACCCAGTGTCTCTAGTGCTGACAAACCTGACTCTGGTAAATAGCCGTGTCAGCAAGTTTACCTTCCAACAAGACGGACGATGCAGGCTTTCTTGTGTCTACTATAGAAGTTTGGTTCAATGTCCACTGAGCAAAGTGACAATCTTTTCTAATAATTTTCAATAATGCCGTGGTTTGGAACTTAATACTGTAATTGTACTTTATGCCTCAATTCATTTCTAATATGATCCACCAAAGGGGTTGAAATCCTCATTTTACAGGTGCTTATATAATCATCCCAAAGTGAAACTATTAAATCAGCACAGTAGGTAAATCTGCAAAAGTCAGAAAACTCAATACTCCTGTGCTTTGAGCAATTATAACTTCACCCCTTGCCTTCAACAGATTTTTACTCGATTACACATAATTTCAACCGAGTCTTCTCCCAACATTTACATAAAACAAATTTCTATCAATGAAAAACAAACGGGCATGTGTTTGATTTGTTTTTACAACTAATCACTGAAAACATAGTCAATACCTTTTATAAATGTGTGCATTTTGTGAGTATATGTTTAGGATATTTAAATTTATGAATTTGATCTTAAGTAAAGAATAAAATCGGAGAAAATGTTAGCAAATGGTAATAGCGATACAGGAATACAGAAGACCATATTATTGTGGGGTTTTCTGGCCCAACTACAACCCTAGTCAATAATGTTAACACATTAATGCTGGCATCAAAATTTATATACTTGCAACAAATAGAAAACCTAAGACTCTCTGATTATACCTTTATAGGTCAGGATTAAACTGATGTGTAATATAATATGGTTGTATTTTGTAACCTCTTCGGGTAACTAAGTAACACTCCCATCACTTCAGGCAGAAAAGTAGATAAATCCCAATTTTCCAAAATTTATTTTTAGTATATGCAAATACAGTCTAAAATATTTGATTGCATTAATCTGGCCCAAGAACACATGTGCATGTGTGTTCCGTGCATGTGTCCATGCATATACACATGTAGAGAATAAGGGAGTGACATTTCATTGACTCTCAAAGAATGGTCTAGAATTCAAAAATTACACTCTAAACTTTTAGTATTATTATATATACTGCCCAGTAATAGTGTTAGAATTCATTTACAAAGCTCTTATTTTCTTAATGAAGCTAAATATGAAACGGAACTTTAAAAGAAAGAGTTTGAAGGAGTGGAATGGGATATTCTCTAATAAAATATTTTAATAAATGGTTACTACTGCTTTTCCTTCTCTGTTTGCCTTTAGAGTGTATTAGTGAAAAACTCATTTCTTTTGAAAAAAAAAAAACAGCATCAGTAATTCTTCAGAGCACAGTCCTTTGTGGTTCATAGATATGTATACAACTTGTTCAAAAGCCAAAGACTTTTTTTTTCTGAGAAAAATAATTGCATGGAATAGGACCAACATTTTCTTAAAAATGCAGATGGTAAAATAACACTAATTGCTGGTAGAGATTCCCAGATTCTTGAGTTGAAATTGTGCTTTCATCAGGCATTATACATATTGAACAAGAAAGGAAAGGCCAAAGTGGGTAATATGCTCTTAAAAATCACTGTGTAAGCTCTACAAGGCATTGTAACTTAGCTGATAAGTGTTAAGAGTGCTATTTTACATAAATATTCCACAATATTGAATGTAAGTTTTTTCCTGCCTATAATTAGAGCTCTGATTTACTTAGAGAAGGAATAATTACAGAATAATAATTAGAATGTGTGCCTCATAATTGCTGGAATATATATCCATTCTCTTGGTTAAAAGCTAAAGAAACACATACTTGCTTAAAAGAAAGCAGCCAGTACCTTAATGTGATGAGTGTTTAATATCCATGCGTGCAATTATAAAGTATTTTGAAGTGTACCTTTCACGTATGTTCCTTGGAATTCTTGATTTGCGATCTAAAACAGGGAAGAGTGGCTGCTCAGGTCTTTCTCAAGATGGAGTATTGAAAATTGTGTTAACATTTGAATATGTTTGAGTGACATGAACAGGATATTTCTTTTCGTAGATCATTAGGCTGTGTTTGTATCTCTTCATCTGTGCATATACTTTACATGTTTTTCCGTTTGTCTTGGATAAGACCAAAATGTTCAACATTGAATGATTATGCTCTTCTTCAAATCAAATAGGCATTTGTGCTTAGTGGCTAGTACCTGGTCTAATGTATACAGAGGAAATCTGTATGGGTTGGATAGTGGTCATAGGTAGTATTGGCTTTCTTTTGTTGAACCAGATGGACCTTTTTGGACTAAAGGCCCAGAGAAGACATTTTATGTGCTTTATTGGGCCATAAGTATAGAATTATACTTATGTGATTTCCTTGTTCTGAAACAAGAACTTGAGTTTTAGCAAGAACTTTCACTTTCACTATGTGGCATAATTTCTTAACCTTGATAAGACAAGCTTGCTTGCTGTAGTTACATTATCACCATAATTTAGCCTTTTTTACTTTAAGTCCTTCCAATATGCGTATCAAATGTTAGTCTAATCCATAATGTATTTGTACAGGACTTCACAGTTTATCATCTACAACGATTCCCAAAATAAAACTGGGAAGACTTGGGAAGGACTATAAATTATATATATCAATAAATAAAATCACCTCAATTTATAGCTTGCAGCACTTAGTTATGTAATAGTATTTTCTAAAAGTCAAATAAAATAGGGATTAATAAAAAGGTGGAAGTTGTTTACCACTGGGCACTAACTTAAAAAGAGGTACACATCCTAGTGTTCAATAGCAAAATGGTAGCTAAAGTTAATTAAGAATTGTTGATAATGTGTTCCATACTTCCTTAAAACCAAAAGAGGGCTAGAACGATGGCTCAGTACTTAAGAGCACTTGCTGTTTTTGTAGGGGACCTGAGTGTAATTCCTTTCACCCATGCTCCATATCAAAACTTCCTGCAATTCTATTTAAAGGAGACCCAACATACTTTGTGCTACCTGCAACACACGTGGCATATATACAGACAAACAGGTACTCAGACATCTGCAGAAACAAAATAAATGAAATGTTTAAGATAAAGGAACTAGATGCTTGAAGAGACATGTGTTTTCTCTCATTTGAACTGACAAAATGCATACATCTGTCAAAATATCACCTGATATGTTATCTGTCATCAACATGTAGTTTTATATGTCAGTTCATAATAGTATCTTTAACAATTCAAAATTCTCCAAAAGTTTCTATTTATCATTGTATTAAATAATTTGATTGCCCCATTAGCAGTATTCAAGAATAAACCTCCCCTTTGATCTTTGACAAAATGAAGCACAGGGTACGTGAAGATGTTTAGTTTATTAAATTCTTGGGAAATATTAAAAATTCTTTTTAAATCTGCATTGTACCTTTTGTGAGTGTGTGTGTGTGTGTGTGTGTGTGTGTGTGTGTGTGTGTGAGAAACAGCCAGTGGCTTCTCCGTTACCAAATTTATCTAATTTTGTTTTAGGAAGTTTTTAGATGTTGATGTTGCAGGTAAGTTTGTCTCACAATACTGGTGACTTGGATGAGGAAAACATTGACATATCTGAGGAACTGCATAGAGTATGTTAAAGTATTGTACTATATTAAACTTTTAATCAAGCAGAGAAAGAAGATTATAAGAAAATTATAGGAAAACACACAGCATTATAGAATTCAGGCTAACTCACAAATGGTTAAAGACTTATTAAGACATATGTTGCTATTATATCATCTTTAATTATATATTTCTAGCATTTAGTTCAACTTATGATGTTAGAGGACCTAACACCAAGTTTCTAAATGAAGGCTCACCAAAACCTAACAAGATTGACTTATGAGAAATATTTGCGTTTTTGTTTATAATGAATAAAACATCAAAGTCCATTAGAGAATTAAACACAGAGAAATAAAACAAGCAGATTTCCTCTACACAGTTTAACAAGTGTTGACAGGGATAATGATTTTAAAAGGACAACAGACTTACTTACAACTTAAAAGCCACTACCAAGTACCGCCTGGAAAATTCTGCCATAGTCCCCAAAATAGCTTCAATTCTCAACTAAAGCCAAAATGCTAACATGTCTGCTTTCACTCTGTTACCTGAAATAACACCCACCTGAATGAGGAATAATGGCGCTAAAGACCAGGTCGGCAGAACACACTCAAGCTTTGCCAATAAAAAGCAAGAAACTGTTCAACAGGGAAAGACAGACATCCTCTGATTTAATTAAGAATCAACGAAGGTCTTTGGCACAAACTCAACCTTTTTTACAGGCATTCTGTAACAACCTCATTTCCCAGGTCTGTTGTAATCATAATTCATCACAAGACCCCAGCAAGATTAAAAAGTGCTACCAAGTCTTTCCGAAAGGAATAGACCTTCTCAGCATTCTCTCTGTGGAAGCACATACCTGCCCTGGTGGCAGGAGGTTGCATTGAGCATTCTGGAGATAGGCTTCTTTTTCCATTTCTTGTTTCTTCTCCTTTTTTGAATCATATTGCTCTTTTCTTTTTCTCATTCAGTTACTTTAGGTCTAAAGCTGCTTTCTGAACAAATGCAAATGATTTGATTTGGAATTTAAACATCTTTAATATATTTAGGAAAATGCAAACGAGGGGATTGGTAGGCTTGTATTACTTCCAAAGTGAAAAGAGTCAGCAGTCATGAAAACACAAGATAAAATGAATAACAAAGGGAGCCGGTGGCAGGGTGGCAGAGCGGGAAGACAAAAACTTATTTGCCCTGACACAGAGGACAGACCCATCATAATGGGATAGAATGCTAAAATGTACAGAGGAGAAGCTTCCTGATGGAAGGAGGCTAAAAGAATGTTCTGACAGAGAGAATTGGATTTTGAAGAACTGTCCTGAGGGAATATTGGAAAATCCATTTTACTGAGTATGTGTGCAGAAAAGGTTCAAGTTCTTTAGACTGTGTGGAGGGGCCTGAGTTTGGGGCTGTTCCCTAGAGAAGGCATGGAGTGCCAGTTAGCACAATCTAATTTCTATTTAATTTTAAACATTTTCAAACAACTTGAATTTCTTTTTTTGAGTGAATGTACCTGGAAAAGTGAAACTTATGGAGACTTTTTGGGAAATACCAAAGAGAGGGATGGGTATAGGGATGGTTTTTCCATGATTGTGAACCAAGAATAAAAAAAAAGTCATAACCAGAGTCACAAGTGTGGCGTGCCGGGAGCATCCGAGCATGGTAAAGTTGTCTTCCTCATTGAGAGGAAGGCATTTCTGTATCAAATATGTTCTTTTTCAAGTGGCTGATGTTTATCTGAGAAAAGGTCTCTTCATAGACAATAATAAATTCCACAAATCAACTCAGTACTCTAACTCCTACAATCTAAAAGAAATAACATTTTCTTGAAAGACTTGCCACATAATGATAAAACTTTAGCTTAATGTTTAAACTTTAAACTTTTGTTTAAAGCCTCTATTGACTGTTATTTTTTTCTTTAATAACTCTTTATGGTTGTTTGTTTGTTTGTTTTGTTTTTTGTTGTTTAGCTCTTGGTTTGCTTTTAGTTTTGCTTTTGATACATGTACTTTATCTATCATCTATCTATCTGTCTATATATCTATCATTTATTTATTTTACATCCATCTGCAGTTTCCCCTCCCTCCTATGCTCCTAGTCACTCCCCCTAACCTCCCTCTGTTCCCAACACCCAATCCATTTCTCCTCCATTTCTTTAGGACAAGGTAGGTCTCCCATGAGTATCAACAAAGCATGACATATCAAGTTACAGGAAGTGTAAACATGTCTCCATGTATTAAATCTGGGCAAGGTGACCCTGTATGAGGATTAGGGTCTCAAAAGCCAGTAAAATGTTGAAGACAGCCCCATGTACAGAGTGTTTGTATTGATAATGATTACTTACAGTTCAAATCTGATTCTCTATTTTAGCTGTAAAGCATAACAGAAGATGCTAAAGCATATCTAATAGACTCCTGAAGGAAAGAGGTACTGTGAAAGACAGGAACACCATTAGTGGCGGTGGGACATCAACATGTCTATTAACTACTCTGAGTATAGCACTTTTGACATTCTGAAATGGCACTAATGACCAACCAAAGTGACTCCTGTAAACATCGTATAGAATATCTAGTGTCATGGTTAGCACTTGGTCAAATTATGCAAACCAGTATATCCAAATTTAGAACTTTTATCTCAAAAGGCCACTATTGGAGTTATTTAAAATGCATTGTGCAATCTATGCCCTACGAAAACTTTCCTTTCTGTTCTTCAGTTTTATTTATCTGAAAGCTGAAAAACTGGGAAGAGAGAATATTGCAATATAAGCACTGTGCATATTCTTGTATTTATACTTTAGTGACAATGTAAATAAGATTGAGAAGGAGTGTGGCTTGTCCATACTGAAAACAAAATGTGCATAGTTTTAATCTGGCACCTCCATTCTTGACTTCTTTGGAGCCTTCAGTGCAAGTGACCAGGCAAGCAATCAGGAGCTGGTTTGAGCAGCTTTCCCCAAATCTATCTCACCATGGAATACTTTTTTTTTGGTCACATGTTTCCTGTAATCACTGGTTAGCGCTTTTGGGGAAAACTTTGGCTGGAAAGACCCAGGCATAGGGAAAAACAAAAACAAAACAAAGAACAAAAAGTTATCCTTTTTGTCAGCATTTTGGGACATTGGGCCCTTGGTAATGGATGGAGACAGCACAAGGGCTAACAGGATTCATATAATGAATAAATGGCTATTTTAGTTCATATCACTAGCAGTCCCTATGGATGGTCACTGAAACCACTTCAACATCATCAAAACTGTCTGAAGATCAAGACACCTGCCAGCTATTGCAGAGTCTCAGACAGGCTCCTTTGTGTGAATGCAAGTTTCCAGAGTTTATTCATCATTCCAAAATTAGACAAATTAGACAAATCGACTTTCCTGTCTCAATGATAAGCTTCTCATCATGCAGCACTGGAGGGGGTGTCTAGATTAAGACAGTGAGAAGTGGAGCCCACTAGAGGACTCTGCAGTCCTGGAAGATTGTATAAGAAAGCACAGAAGTTTATGAACTCATAAAGGATGAAGCCTGGCCAGCTAGCATTAAATATTTGGACATTGTATCTTGACCTTCCTTTAGTGAATGAGAGACAAATGTATGCTATTCAGCAATAGATAAACACTCAAATAGAATTCTTCTAAGACATTAGGATGACTGAACAAGAAAGAACAAGTGTCCCAAACTTATTGATTCCATTTAGATAAATAAGTGGTAAAACTGGAAGGACAGTCATTTACTCAATGTCCATTCTGCCCCAGACATTTTGATCAAATGATACCAATACTTTATAAGCTAATCAATAATTACACCTCTGCTTTATGGATCGACTATGATGATGATAAACTGGGTAAAATTCTCCAAATTTCTTAATGAATAAGCTGAGATTTGAATTCAGTTCCATTATATTCTCAATTCCATGTTCATTTTATATGATGTATTCTAAAAAGATCTTTCAAAAAACAAGTCAAGAAGACTCATAATGATATTATTATAAGTTGATTTTTCGTGCTCTTGAGTCATTGCCTTTAATGTCCCTTAGTTCTCAGTGTGTACATTGTGGTATCCTGTGTGTGTTCAGGGGATATGTATGATATGCATGAGAAAAAGGGGAGGGGAAGTCAGGGGAAAGGAGGGGAGGGGAAAAAGAACAAAGAGAGTTCTATTTTCTTAGCAACTATTTACCATGCATTGTTAATGTTAAGTATGAAGGAGCGTAGACAGTGACCCATTCTGTGAAGAGCAGAGAATTAACAGAGGTACATTCTGAAGGTTTGGCTCCCTCTTTTGTAATTGTGGGCATCACATTCAGAAGCACACCATGCATTTCAGCTCCCACATTTTAAATTAAATTTCTTTATGACTTTTTAAGTAGCCTGTCATGGATTATTGAGTATTTACTGTATGTTTATACTGTAATTCTCTGAAATGACATACAGTAATTGCCTTAGCTACTGCAACTGATGTCTAATTACTATAAATGTATGTAAAGAAGTAATTAAATGGAAAAATAAACTTTTCCTCTGAACTTTGTGTTACAAATGAAGCAAACAATGTTAGTTTTCTCCTCTATCCTTCTCTCTCTCTCTCTCTCTCTCTTTCTTTCTCTTCCCTTCTCTGATTTTGGTAATAACACATTCTATGTAAGCAGTGTAATAAATAAGATTGTAAGTAAACTGTGACTTTCTCTCATGTTTAGCTAAGCTTTACAAAAGGTGGCAGAACATTCCTAAACATGAACATGAGGTGGGCAATCCCTTTTTCCCTTGCTGTATCCAAAGGTTGAAATAAGGCTGTCTCCAATCAACCATGTTTCTCAGTGATTTTACTGTTCCAACACAGGAAGAAATAGCGTATTTCAAGATACTTTGCTTAAAGCAGTCCAAAAGAAATTTCATGTGTAGTTGTTGAGAGATTTGACCCATGTAAGTGTCACTAAAAAGGAACAAATACCGTAACAGCATGTGGACAAATGCTTACATGTGCCACTGCTGATGAAGAGCATTGAAAAGCAGGAACTTTTCAGTTGTGTGGGTGATGTAAATTAGAGCAAAGTGATAGGAAAAGTCTGTACATGCCAGAAGAAAAGTAACAATGGAAGAGGGTCTACCTTAGCATCCAAACAAGTACTGCTATATTAGTTAGGTAATGCTAGGAATCACCAAATAACATCCCAACCCCCCACCCAGGAAAAAGAACCACAGCTGGGCAGACTTAAAGCAAAATCTGAAATTATTCCTCTCCATTATTCCTCTCATCCTTCCTAGGGCAGGTGAGCACAGAGGGGTGTTTGCAACCACTGAGATAATAATAAAGGCAGGCACAAAGAACCCGTTGCAATCTTGCTGCTGTAAAGTTTAAGCTGATCCAATCCTTTTCTGACCTTTTTATTTGCCAATTGGAAAAACACAGCAAATGACTCTCAGCTGAGAAGCATCTCCAACGAGCTCTGGACAACCTGTGGTCATTCCCCAAGGCACGGAGTTTGAAAGGGTTTCAGATTTGTACTCTGTTTCTCATCAGCAGCATCTGGGACATAATAGTTGGGTCTGAAGTGCACCCCATTCCACTGGCAAGTCAAAACTAAGCCCCAGTGTTTACTTCTCTTTGAGGTCTGATCCGGAACCCAGCCTGGTAGATCTGACATTGCAAGGAGTCAATAGTCTAAATTTATCAATCAATTGATTTTTGTGAATGATGTCATTTTCTTGGAATGAAAAGAAATAAAATGGATACAGAAACATGAAAAAACATGTCCCCTGTTGAAAGAGAGAATTGGCACAGGGAAAGAAATGCCTGGATTAAGTAACCCTAATTGGCAACTTGTTTAGGTTCATAACTGTTTCCTCCTTTGCCACATGAGCATACATGAACTTTAAGACCAACCCCTCACAGCTGTCTTCAGTCTCCACTCTAGTCCCGAAATTAACTGTGAGATTCATTCTAGAAGCTCTAAAGCCTTTCAGAAATTTATTTTAAAAACAAATGTCTTCTTTAGAAATAATCCACTCACCATTAATATGCTTTATCTTTTGTTGAAGCTGCAGACATTTTTACATGCTAAACACTGCTTATCCTTTCCTTAAGGCCAATGATTGGCAGCTGACCTCTAGAGATTTTTAAAACTATAATTTGCCTATGAAAAGATTACTTCCTGGACATTTGGAAGGATAGAATTTCCCTAACACCCCTCATCTTCCACTTGTAAGGACGTGGGCACTAATGAGCTTTAGCTTATATAGGTCTGATGACAATAAGACGGTTAATATTAAGTGTATTCAACAAAATAGCTCATTATTTGGTATGTGATGGAGACCAATTGTGAAGCTTTGAAGGCCTTAAAATTATATGAATGGCTTTTGCTGATGCCATTTTCATTGACCAGAAAACATAAACATCATTAGGTAAATCACAGTGAAAAGATATATAGCACACTTCTCATACTTTTCTTGAACAGTATTTATTGTAGTGGGTTATTTTTGATGTCATAAAGATGAGTACTTGGAGCAAAGAATGATTAAATGACTTATTGACTTATACAGGATCATACAAAAGATAGGAAACAGATCTGAATCTAGGCAGATTTAGACTCAACCACTGACTTAAGTCTACAAGGAAAGCACAATGGTGTTAAGAGAACAAGTCTATAGTTGCAGCTCCAGAGACTCAGCATTTCGGTTTTATAAGATATTGACTGAGGATATAACTGAATCTGAGAGTCAAAGCATATTTACTTTGTACCCACCCTCTACTGACATTCAGTGATTAATACATTTTAATATCAAGCTATGATGAGAGTCACTTGTTATGAATTTCAATTTAGAATACACTGATTTTGAATTGTTTTGATACCCTTGGACCAATATTATTGGTATCATAATGTGATATGATCTCCATGCCTGTGTAAAAGTTTGGATGCCATGGAATGACAATATAAATATCCTTATAAACCCAAGAATGTGAGCACTGCATAGTTCCCCAAGGATCTAGGCTGACGAATACATCTGAAAGTCAGTGCTACAAACAAGCAGTGTGTTACGCTGTTTGAATAGGAAGCATTTCATTTTTACTTAGTGATGTCCAATAATGGGGTGGAACTTTGGGAGATATGCCTCACAGAGAACGAGAAAGTTCAATTCAGACCTGAGAGACAGCTTTGGGGGAGACTTGAAGAATTGTCAGAGGTCAGATGTCAGAGGTAAGTAATTCTAAGAACAAGTGTTAAACAGTGGTTAAGTCAGGAACAATGACTGAAGCTGCAATTCTTCCGTGTCTCTTGTTCTCTGTAGTGAATTATGTGATTTCTTTTTCAGCAAGAATAATTCAAGAGGCATGACCAGTCAACAGAAAGCCACCCTTTTATTTTGGTAGTGCAGAACGCGTGTAGAGCTCACAAAACAGCTGCTGCAAGTGCCGGCTTCAGAGTCCGCCTCCAAACCTTAGAGAGGAGAGTTTTATTTCAATTGCAAACCTGACTCTTATCAGCTCAGAGATCCTCCTTACAAAGCTCAAGAGAACACTTCCTCTGTTCACGATAGACACTGGAGAAGTTATCCTCCAGATGGGAGCTGAAAACCAGGAAACTACCCTCGATTCTGCGGGATTTGGATTCCCGTACTAATGTCTTACCATCCATATCAATGTGTATCATCATATCAGCCTTATAGTGTTGGGAAGGAACTGCTTTCATGCAAGAACTTCTGTAGAACGGGTTTGGAATCAACAGTAAGGTTCAGACACCAGGTACCACCTTTGAAACTCAAAAGCCGTTCTTACACTCCCCAGCTCAGTTCCACCAAGCTTTTCAACTGGCTTTCTAAAAGTTTGCTCCTCCTCGAAGATAACACCCTAAATAAAAATATCTGCTTGTCCTTCCTAGCCAAGGACATACAGTTATCCAAGTCACAGGTAGTCACAATAAGATATCCACAATAAGTATTCACAATCGATATTTACAGCAAGTAATTCATGGTGCTTGGAAACCAGTCTGCCATATCCAGTAGTTTTTTTTTTTCCCAGACTAACCCCAGAAAGAAGGGTTTTATTTAAGTTGGAAAAGGTATTTGTACACTCCTTTACCTATACTATTTAAGAATAGTGTTCCTTAGAGCTCAACTAGGATCTTCACCTCACTATGCAAAAGTAGCAGAGTGACCCAGACAGTGGGTGTAGATGCAGCTAACTTAACTATGCCTGCATAATTGCTGGCAGAGAGCTGCATTCCTGCAATTAGGGCTCATCAGCTAGGCTGGCAGTGTCCCAGGACAAGGGGAGTGTATGGCACTGAGCCTGCCGAGAAGGCTAGAGTGGAGGGGCTGGGAGACATTGTCAAACTACTTTCACTTAAGTTACAAGAGGAGTCGTGGTGTGGAGCATGAGGATAATTGCTTGTTTGCTGTTCACATTTGGAGTCAGTGTACATAGTCCCACTCTGTAAAAGAGGAATCAAAAATCCAAAGCACCTGAGTGTTTCAATGCTGCTCAGGAAACTGAAAGCTTGTTGGTAGCCACGAGGCAGAAAATGACAACTGTCACAGGAGTGGGAACAGGAAAATGGATAGAATGGTCACTTCCCAAGGATGTTCTGTTTTCCAATTTTCTTGTAAGATAATAGGGACCCATTAAGACATGGTCACTGAAATGGAAGGAAAGGTGCTATGCCTTAGGGAAGCTACTTAATTGCTATGTGGAAGAGCTGAAAATGAGTTAGTCGAAAGCAGTTTGAGACACACACACACACACACACACACAGAAAGAGAGAGAGAGAGACAGAGAATATATATGTGTGCAAAGAATGCACATTTCTGATTAAATGTTTAAAACAACCCTCCACTTATAAATAAATGGCATGTCTCCATTGCAGCAAATCAGCCTCTCCAGACTCCAGGACAATAACATGTACCGTTTCTGTATCAAAACCTTGACTAGAATTGGATATACAGGGATATACTTGATATGCAGGACATCAGTAGGAGAGTATTTGCTGAAATTCTTACTTAAGAAAATTAATCAACATCTGCTACTAAGTTCCTAACAAAGAGCTACAAGAGGAATTTTACATGGTTCTCTCTCTGCTCTGTTCCCCGAGAAATAAATGTTCTCTAGCTATGCCACTACAAGTGACTTTTGATCCATCTAACATACTAAATTTGGTAATGTAAGAGATGGTGCCAAGCTTCTATTCATAAGCCTTGGCATTTGCACTAACCTTTATCCTTTCCAGAAGAAAGACCATGCCCCTGCCTCCTTCCTCCTTAGAATATAAAGCTCTTATACTTATTTGGAATTGAACAAATGTCCTTCTTTGAATCTTCTCCTGAATTTTTGGTGCCATTTTCTTCAAGAGATACCTCTGGTTATGGAAAATGGATTTTGTACATCCTAACCATTTCTCCATCTTTCCTTTTTCTATGCAAAAATATTTGTTGTGAGCAGATATACTGTATTCTGAGATCATAGAATAGGGTCCAGATAATTTTTTCAAGGTGAGTACAATCTAGTGTGAACCAAAGGCAAGTGAAGATAATCCTAGGACAGCCTGAGTAAGTCTATCCTTGGGGATAGAGAAAGAGACTAAGAGGGGGTGGTGAAGAGACACACTGTGCCTGGGGGCATGTTCTAAGAATTGGCAGTTGAACTGAGTTTTCGATTCAGCCTAATTAGGGTGATAAGGAAAGGAGAGTTCGTTCAGAAGAGTGATCAGATATGAAAATATGGAGTACAAAGGACACAGTCACCTGGACCATTCTTTATGTGTTCTGCTGCAGCCAGGGCTCTTGTGGATGTTGAATGGATAGATTTAAACAGTAGATAAAAGATGTGTCAGGGGGCATTCAAGTGTCCCTGTGAGGATTCCTAACTATTGTTATTGAGGAAGTTAAAGACCCATTAAATAAGATTCACATCGATCTCCATGGATGTTTATTCTAAAATACCAACCTACCCCACCATGGTTGTATAAAGAAGGTTTCAGAAGGCTTATTTTCCCTTTCTTTGTGCAATATAACTGTTTTCAGTAGGAGTAGTCAATGATGACCTGTGAAAGACATAGGATAAAACAAAAATTAAACCTGCTACAGCTGAGCCACTGGGAGCCTTTTGTCCGCTAATATGGATAAAACTAGAAGAATTAATTCTGGGAAGAAAGCAGATTAAAAGACAACACCCTGGGAAGCCCAATTAGAAACCTGAGCACTTTATTTCAAATTTGGAACATGTTAGGTCTAGGAGAAATGAAATTCTAAACAGAAACTTACATTTGACATTTTTACTTTTGAATGATTTCTATAGGAAACCAATGAGGTTGTTTAATACATAGCTTTATACTTATCTCCAGTTTTGATACCTGTCAGCATTGCCCTATCCTTCTTTCATTGATCACCCCCCTTCTCATTTTACTTTGTATTGCTACATATTTTAAAGCAATTTTCCTCTCAGAAAGCATACATGCCTAGTGGTCTAACTTTTAGTGATGCAAATATTGATCCTTGGTTCAAATAGTTATTGCCTGATCCTTCTATTGATAAGTTGCCATCAGTCTTGTGGCACTAATATTTCCTTTAGTTATAGGACTAATCTGTCATTAGTGGCTAAAGACAGTAATTTTTCTATATTGCTTCTTCTACAATTGTTAGCTCAAATTGCTATAGGATGGCTTTCCTCCATCATCAGGTGTTATTTTACTTCTTTGAAAAATTCACACAAAGAATCTAGGTAAAATGGACTGTTCCCTTTAATTGCCCACCAACCCTATTTAAAAGAAAAGTGGCTGATGCATTGGATATGTCTAAATGCAGATCAGTAGATTAGTGTTTGGGTAAGACTGTTTGCAGGCTATAATTACTCCCTCCCGATCTGCCTCTATCTTTTTCAGAGCATCATGAACTCATAGATTTTTATGCATTCAGTGTGTTTCATTCAATTGCAGCCAGTCTTTTAATGCTTAAATTGTCCCGTCGAAAGCCATTTTCCAGCTGGTTCCTGTGCACTTTTAACATAACCTTCTTAGTCTTTGAAATGTTTTTGCTTTTATGCCTCTCAAGATTTTCTAGGCTTACCTTCTGTAATCTTGCCCTTGCCTGAGTTCAGCCATTTTTTTCACCCCCTAAGGAGCACTGTTTCCATATATTAGACAAAGATGGACTCAAGATATCCTACTAAGGGACTTTTAAGTGTTCTGTCCTACACATAAACACCTTTGGAAAAACCATTCTTAGCTATTAGCTTAGCATTTTTCCTGAAACTAAGAAATATATATGTGCACACATATAATTGTGTTTTCTGATTGTCTTTTATAAAAATAGCATGCTATACATGGTATACTGTTCTTTTCTGTTTAATTAAATAACAAACCCTTGAATTTATTCTACATATGTATGGAAGAGAAAGAGTAAGAAAGAAAAATATTTTTACGTATTTGCAGTTTATTGGTACTTTTATCTGTGGATACAAGCTGATCAAAATTAATTTCTTCAGTTCTTTTCATACAGAGAGTTGTCACCATTTGTGGTTTTGGTATGACTAATAATGCTACCAGGAATATCATTTATATAAATTATTTTGTTGTTTATTTGTTTTTGTAGTATAAAATTCTGGATAGACTTCCCGGGAGGGAGATTGGACTCAAATTGCATTTCAATATACAGTTTTCTTTTTTTTTTTTTCCAGATTCCCCTCATTGAGGGTAAGTCCATTTTTCATTTGTATCCTCAGTGTATAGGCAAGATTTTCCCACACAGAGTCTCAAAGGTAGCATACTGTGTCAATTAAGTAGAATCTTGGATATCTGACAACTGGAAACAGTATATCAAAGACTTTCTAAATCATGTTTTCTTCCTATATTAGGAATGACCTGAGGCTTCTTTTAAATTTGCTAAGGGGGATTTTTGTGCTATATTTTTGCAAACCCATCAATAAGTTGTGGTGGGAAAGAGGAGCTGAAGAAAGGAGATAAGGCAGGTAAAGTGGATACCATCGTGTCTTTATATTTGAAACTGACATTACCTCTTCCAGTCTTTTAAATAGGATAAAAGGAGATACACGAACCCTTGACTCAAAATAGATTATTTTTATTTTAACTTTTTTATTCATTTTATATACCAACCACAGTTACCCCTTCCCACTTCTCCATCTCCCCATAATCCACACATATTTACTCCTCTGAAAGGGTAAGGTCTCCCATGGGGAGTCAACAAAGCTTGGCACATTAAGATGAGTCTGGAACAAGTCCTTTTCCCCTGAATCAAGGATGAGCAAGGCATCCCAATATATGGAATAGATTCCAAAAAGCCAGCTTATGCACGAGGGATGGATAGATCCTGGTCCCAGTGGCAGGGATCCCTGAAACAGATCAACCTACACAACTGTCACCCCCACACAGAGGGCCTAGTTAAGTCCCATGTAGGCTCCCCAACTGTCTGTCTAGAGTCTGTGAACTCCCACAAGGTCTGGTCAGCTGTCTATGTTGATTTCCCCAGCACGATCTTGACCTTCCTTGCTCATATATTCCCTGCTCCCTCCATTTGACTGTACTCCCCGAGTTCAGCCTGCTGCTTGGCTGTGGATCTCTGCATCTGTTTCCATCCATTACTGGATGAAGATTCTATGATGAGAGTTAGGGCAGTCACTAATCTGATTAAAGGAGAAGGCCATTTCAGGCACCCTCTCCACTGTTGCTAGGAGTCTTAGCTGGGATCATCCTGGTGGATTCCTGAGAATTTCCTTAACACCAGATTCCTCTCTAACCCCATAATGACTCCCTCTATCAAAATATCCCTTTCACTGTCAAAATAGATTTCTAATAATGCCCAACCGATGAAAAAAGTTAAAATATTGAAGGGTGACATGCTTAAAGAACAAGATCCCTGATTGCAATTATCTAACTCTTTTTTCTTCCTTTTATTTTTCTCTTTGGTAAAGTCTTAAAATTTGATAGCTTGTCAAGCCTATAAATCCTTAGAGTCTGTTACCTCATATTATAGCTCTGCTACAGTAATGTACAGATTCTTGTTTTCATGATTGTGTTCTTCTCCAGGTTTCCTAACCTTCATCAATGCCACACTTACTCTCTCATTTGCTTTTAGTTCTAGTGATAGTAATAACAGAGTTGTTTAGTTCTCCTTGGTGGTTAACAAGAAATAGGAAGGATAAACTCACCACTTTAAAGAAAATGATAATGCTTTCTATGGATCTCCGGGTATAAACTCACACCTCTGAATTTATACACACTGTTAAATACAACAGTCTTCCCATTATCGTGATCTAGACAGTTCTGAAGTCCCTTTGTGTTTTTCTCATCATATAATTTGCTTTTCATTCAAAACAGAGTGGGTCAATGAAATAGATTTACCACTTTTTAATCCATTGGTCATCTGATATCTAAATGTCAGAAAGGATGATGATCATCTCACCTTTGTTCTGCTTGGTGAGCTTAATATATACAATGCTACAACAGGTGAAGTACAGTCTTTCATATTTAGATACAGTTGTTCCAATATTTGGAATTATATTTCACTGACTGGTGGAGATATTTGTAGGAAAAAAATTGTAGCATAATTCAGTGACAATCTAAAGGTGACAAAAGTAACAGATCCAAAACATTGTGATAGGCTAGAAAATGCAGGATGTGGAAGAAGCTTTCATATCTCAGATGTAACCATAAGAAAGAGTTCTATATGTGTGCTGGTTCTCCATCTACAAGTGAACATTGAGCAGGCTATTCACAGCAGAGTGCTCTGTAGGACTCAGTAGCAAAGCTTACCATTCTGTATACAAGAAACTTAATAAATGTTAGTCATGACTCTTACGTGGCTTAGAGAAGAATAAAAAAATAAAACAATATGGGCGGAAGGACCTTAGGAAAACCGGTGGACTCAATTATTAGCAAGTCTCAGGTGACTTCTCAAAGGGTGGTTTCCGCCAACTAGGAAGGCAGGAGAGCAAACTTCAGCAAGTTAAGGAGGTAAATAGGCAGTAAATACTTGTCATAGAGAAATCAATGGAAGCAGAAATCAATACAGTCAAGAAGTTTATCCATTTGAGCCATTGGAGAGTGAAAATAAAATACTAAACTAAAATGCTATAGGTTTTCTCACTTTTAATGCAAGGATTGCGCTGGAAAGCTAGGACATTTAACAGATGGAAAAAGAGCTAGCTGGCAGGACTTGACAGTTGTGAGGGTGACCTAGGCAAATGCCATGAGAGACAGGGCGAGAGGGGAAGAGTCCCATTCATATGAGAGTGCCATGCCATCATATTTCTATACTGCTGGATAGAGGACTTTTTCTTACTAGACAAAGTAACTTCCTATTATGTTTAAAGCTAAGGGACCATAGAGATTATACGACTCCAACTAAAGGTTGTAGAAGGCTATGGCATCAATGAATTAAACTCAGAAGCAAGGATATGTTTGACTCTGGTTTGAACAAATGATCCTAAGTAGAGTTTAGGTCCCAAAAGGTCTTATGCAGAGAAGATAATTTTTTTGTTATTTTTTTATTGTTAAAAGAAAAATTTACATTTACTCCCCTTGTCCCAGGCCCTCCGGCTCCCCCACTACCCCAACGCCATCACCCTGCTTCCTTGAGATGGGGCAGGATACCCTGCCCTGTGGAAAGCCCAAGGCCCTCCCCACTCCATCTCGGCTTAAGAAGGTGTACATCCATATAGAATAGGTTCCCAAAAGGCCAATACATGCAGAAGGGATAGATCCCTGTGCCATTTTCATTGGCTTATCAGTCAGTCCCCATTGGCAGCCACATTCAGAGTCCAGTTCGGTCATATGCTCCTTCAGTCCTGGTCCAGCTGGATTTGATGAGCTCCCAATAGATCAAGTGCACTGTCTCAGTTGGTGGGCCAGTCCCTCATGGTCCTGACTTCCGGAGCAGAGGGTTATGATTGGCAAGGGACTTGTCCCTAGAGGGGATCCCAGGTGTTCACAGGGATGTCCCCAGCTAGGTACTTGGGCAGCAGAGGAGAGGGTGCCTGAACTGACATTTCCCCATAGTTACATTGAAAAATATTTTTATTGTCACCATAGAAATTTCGCATGATGGATGGAGATAGAGCCAGAGACCCACATTCACATCAAAGCAAGGAATTGAGCTACCAAGGTCCAGTGGAAGAGCAGAAGGAGGGAGAAGATGAGCAGAGAAGATAATTTAATAGCACTGTGTTCATTCAGGACCAGCAGAGAAGGTCTAAACAAGTGAAGCATCAAATGCATCTGTTAATTCTATTATAGATACATTTAGGCAGTAAAAAATAGTCTATTTCTGACTTTAAGAAAAAAAAACAAACATGGCCTAGAATAAAACATTTCATGTTTATTCTTCAGAAACATTTTTTTCCTTAAAAAATTTTCGAGGGGCCTTGATTATTGTTTTCTTTAATACACAAGTCCTATTTTAAAAGCAATTATGAAATGCATTAGCAAGCAGATGTCCATTCTTTCAGGCTGTTGTGATGAGTCAAAACAAATCTGTCATAAAAATTGTATTAAACTGCATAATCTGCTCACTGAAGCAAGTAAACCATCCCAAACACAAATAACATCCAGAGGGTCATGATTACAGCAGTCATAATGAGAGTCTTTGAGCAATTTCGTGTGGCTAAACATGTGAGGACCCTGGAATTAGATCATGTATGCAATTCCATTTACAATGGAGAAGGGTTTTTCTTAACCTCTCTATTCCCCAGTTTTCTTATCTTTGGGGTGGTAATAGTAACCTATAGCTTCTAGGACTACTGATGTAATGAACGGGTCAGTAGAGTCCTGCTTCTTAAGAATTGCTATGGAATTTTTTTTTTGTTGTTAGTCATGTTTGTTTCTACCTTAGACCTCTTGGCTATCTAGTCTCTGGTTCCTGGCAATCTGTGCTGTATAGGGCATGGGCTCTCTCTCTTGGCAAGGGTCTCAAGCTAAAGCAAACATTTGTTGGTCATTCCCACAAGTTCTGTGTCCTCACTCCCAGTACACCTTACAAGACTCCTAACAGCTGGAGAGGGTGTATCTGTGACTCTTTTGCTTGCTCTTGAGACTCTTTTCCTCCTATCAGGTTGCCTTATCTGGCCTCAATATGAGGTCTTTCACATCTTATTTTATCTAGTTTTGTCCTGAACGTCTGTTATCCTTTAGAGACCTGTTCATTTTTGACGTGGAAAGGGAGGGGTAGTGGATCAAGAAGAGATGGGAGGTGTATAGGGAAGCTAGCAGGAGTGCAGAGAGGGGAAACTGTGGTGAGGATATCTTGTATGAGAGAAAAATCTATTTTCAATGGGAAAAAAAGGAAAGAAAATTGCATTGGACGTTTACTCTATATATGCACATATATGTGTATCTGTGTGATATATTGTCTTTGTTCTTCTGCTGTTGTGATGAAATACCCTGGTAAATGTAATTTAAGGGAGAAAATGTATATTCAGATTATGTTCTATGCTACAGTCAGTCCATCATAGTAAGGATGTCACACCATCAGGAACTTGAAAGAACTGCTCACATTACATTCAGAGTCAAGACAGAGAGTGACAGACAGTTTAATACATTCATGATAATGCTCAACTCCCTTGCTCTACTCTTACACAAATCAGGATTCCTGGTTTAGGGAATAGTGCCACCTATAGGGTGGGTGGCTCATCCACCTTGATTAATAAAGGTAATCTCCTATAGGCATGCTTGGAGCCACATCAACCTAGGTAAATTTAAATTGTGCAAATTTAAAAATGAAAGCAAATTATATATGTGTAATATATTTTTTCATATTAAAATATAATTATTTACAAATTGTTGCTCTAGGCAATGAGAGTAACTATCGACGGGAACAGTGAAAGCTCTGCTGTGGACACACTTAGCCTGGAAATTCACATGCTTGGCAATGTGTTCCTTCCCCTTTCCTTTCTCAGCATGTATATTCAAATGTACTAGAATTTGAGAAAATACCATTTAGGGGTATTTTGGCTAATTCAAACAAAAAGGTTGGAAACAGCTCAAAAATTGGATGCAAATTTAGACTTAGTTTTTGTGTACCTATAGATTTAAATCAAGACCACCTTTCAAATGTTATAAACAATCGCATTTACTGAAAAAAAATTAAAACAAATGATAAAAAATAAGAAGTTTTTGAACTTTTCTGTAAGGCCCTTTTCAAGTATGCCCAAATAGCTAATCTGAATCCCCAGTGTTGTGATGTTGTAAAGACAATTTAACCTTTAAATGCTTCCTCTGCTTTCTTAAGATGATTTTGTTGAATTTCCTAACTCCCTGTGTAGATCTTTGCTTTAGAGAATTCATCTGCCAAACAGCATTCCTGTGGAGACACACTGTCAGGATAGAACAAAAAATAGTAAATATTAGATCCAGGGTATTTTACTGTTAAAGCCCCAGAAGCAACAATCTTATCTAAGTCTGTAGCTCAGGCAAATTAATCTGATTTGCATGTCATTTAACCAGAGGATGGATTTGGATGGCTCTGGATCATCTCAAACAAAAATTAGATTAGCAGCCAGCTTAATCTGGTTTGATGAAAGAGAGGAGAAAGCTTATTTAAATAATTTTAAGTTTAAAAGAGTGAAAGAAATGTATAGATTATTCTCTAAATCAAAAAATAGTGTTGCTCTGTCACAATGATATAATCCAATCTAAAAGTATATCCTCTAACTTGATAATATAATAGGAATTTAAATTCTGTTTTTCTTCCTGGATTATAATAAAAATGCTTGTCTTAAGCATTCGCCTCGATTTAAAACAATCATGGAACTAATTATTGGTCACTTTACTTAGAGCTCAAAACGAGTCAAGGAGGTAGATGGCCTGAAATCCTGACACTGACAAAACAACAACAAAAACCCTTTAATCAATTCATTTGGAATTTATTTTTCTAACAACACTTAATGTTCTATCCACTTTCAAACTTTTTTTTTAAAAGTTATTTTACTTGAAATTGCCTTTCAAAATGATAATTTAAAAAAAGAAAAAAATGTTCTGCATTGATTCCCTTCATCAACACCCCGCCTTTCCTCCCCACAAAAGATGCTATATATCAAGGAAATCATAGCCTGTCTTAGTAAGCAAATATAAAAACCACGGGGTTCAGGACCTCCATGCTCTGTCTGAAAGAGGAAGCCACACGCTGAAGTCACACTTCCTTTGTTGATCCAGCCTCAGAAGTCAGGCAGAGTCACTGGGATTCATTTGTTATTGAAGACAGTTGAGAGACTGTGCTCTGCTTGAAGTGGGAGCGCTGGGCAGGGATAAGCTCCAGCTTTCAGCATAGTCAGCAGCAGCTTAATACATTAAGATTGTCATGTGGGACAGCATATCAGCTCAGATTTCTTTGCTAATGTCGGGTTCCCACTTTGCTTGGTAGAACATAGTATAAAAGTTAAGCCTTCACTGTAGTTCTGGGTTTTCACTCTTATTTAGTAAACAATCGTCCATAGTCATGCAAGGTGACTTCACTTAGGGAATCAAAACAGCCTTTGTATGACACCAATGATACCAATCCTCCACAAAGAGACTTGGGTAATTTAAGTAAACTCTTGAAATCTAAATTTCCATAAAGGACTGTGGAGGAGAGTAAATTGGGAATAAATTTAACAGAAGTGAGTGATAGTCAATATGGATTTCCTCTTAACTGCTTTATTTGTGAGTTTAGTGTTAGGGATGAAACCAGACTCTCTAAAATGAAAGTGCATGTTTTACAATGATCTCTACCCAGATCTTCTTAATGTTACCCAAATGGATCTATCAAGTGAACCTGCCAGATAAATGCTGCTAGTGAGTGTGGATGGCTGGTTCTAATGCAATTTAATAGAAATATTAAGTCACAAAAATACTCACATTGTGCAGAACATATATTTTGTGCATTTTAATTTGAAATATTGGACAGATATTTTTATATTAGAACACTTTTTTAAAAAAAAATGAGTATTCTGTTTGGAGAATTAGGCATTTTCCTTTTTTCTATTTTGTCTTTTACTTCCTTAAGTCCTTCTTTAGCATAAGATCATCTAGCCAGCTACAGCACATTGATTGAACTAAGATTCATGGCTTGTGTGCTGGTTGAGAAAGAAAGATCATGAAGAGAAATGTTCCTTCTCTCCCAGAATTAGAAGTTTATCACAAACTTCTTTCTTATTAATATTCACCTTTTCCACACTGTTATATGACTTTCTGTGTACAAAAGAGTTACTTGTCGTTACCTCAATTTACCCCATGGTTATCAAGATTTGAACTCGTGACTTCAGTACTGACAAATTAGCCCATTAATCCATTGTATCTCCTTGGCTTTCTGCCCAGTTTTCACAGTCAGAATGAATTCTTCTGCATCATTCAGCATTGGCAAGCCATCATCAAAGCAAATCATACACTTCATCTCCCATCAGTCAAAATGTGTTTAGATTATCAGTTTCCCCAAATCTTCTGTCATTTCAAAAGGAAGGTAAAGAGACCAGCACAATTTGAAAAACCTGTGCACCAAAAGCAAGAAAAGCAGCCTCCCACCTAAAAACAAACAAAACAACACATTAAGAACTAAAAGGGAAATAAAACATTACAACCAATTGTTTATAAAAAGATATACAAAAAGATGAAAATATGAGTAGGATAAAATTAATCATTTTAAATTTATTTTGATCTGAAAATTTCATATTTATACAAAGCATTCATTACATAGAGGGTTGTACATGTGGTTGTGTTAGTATGGTCACTAATCTTGCGTGAGTATGAGAAAATGTGAAATTATTACCATGGATCTTTCTAGAGAAGACGTCTAATCTGTAAAATCAGTGTTGAGGTCCGAGAGATCTCAGGACAATTTGTCTCATTGGTGGTTCTCTCACCTCCTACTGCTTTCCTACTCAGCATTCTTGGTAAGCAGTGTTTTATTTTGATGTGAATATTAATCATTTTAGACAGCCACAGCCAGAGCGAGAAGTTCGCCCACAGTATTCTGCTTTATTTATCTTGTGTTCTACTTGTAGACTCTGTCCACTTTTCATCTTAAAATAATTTTGGCTTACATAAATTTCAATAATATAATATTAAATAAATAAGTAAATAAAGACTTCCTGTCTTTGAAAAGTAAATTATTCTTTCCTTGCCTTAGAGTATAGAAAAAAAGGATTGAGTAGATAAATACATAAGCAAAATAATTTGGTTGCCCATAGTTTTACTACATCTCTAGATTTAATGAAGGATTATAAAAATATACTCAACACAGAAAGGGAGGAATTTATAACATTTAAGCAACTTACTCTGGTAATGTTAATGAAGGAGAAAGAGCATGATGTCTTTATTGCTTGCCCACTACTAAGATGACAAGTAATAAATTATGCAAATCATACTCAAATCAATCACTAAAATTAAGCCTTTCAATTAAGATGTTCCTCTTCTGCTACTACTGGATGGATATTTACAGAAAACTCTCTAAAACTCCAAGCATGTGATTTTCTGTCTCTGCTTAATTATTGGTAGGCATCAAAAATCAGCACTTCCTGAATTCTCCTATGCAGTTTCAACCATTCATACATTCTTCCTTATACATAGTGTGTGTGTGGGGGACTCTACCTATAGCTTCCATTTACCATTTATTATACAAATTCTGTGTTCTTATCTCTTTTCAGGAGTTTAGATGCACTGATGTATATCCTTCAGTGATGAGTCTTTTTGTTTAAAAACCTGGTTTTTTTTTTTTTTGTTGGTTCCAATAATTCTATTTGTTTTTGCCAGTGTGATAATGTTCCTTTGCAAAGTGGTACTGGGGTCACTCCATGGTTCTATGCTGCTCAGGTGATACGTGTATTCTCTATAAGGATGGAAGTCTATGTGATACAAAGGATTAATGGATAACACCAATTTCCTACTTAGTATATTCTGTTCCCTTTCCTGGAAACCTCATGTTAAAGGTAACAACAGTAATTATGTAATATTGTTATGCTATAGCAATGTTGGTATTACCCATAAGAGGAAGACTTTAAGTTCAGGGAAATTAAATGAAATACCTAATATCATGATGTCACAAACAGGACTGGGTCTAAAGCTCAGTTGGTAGAATGCTTGGCTAGTATGAACAAAACCTTAAATTTGATTCTCAGCATTTGGTGGTGCTCACCTATTAGCCTAGCACTTAGGAGCTGGAAGCAGGACCTTCAGAAGTTCAAGGTGGCCCTTAGCTCCATAGTGAGAGTTTAAGGACAGTCTGGGCTATATGATACAGAGTATACAAACCAGTAAACAGCCATTTAATTAGTCTCTTTCTTTATGGGGAAAGAACTGGTGTCTCTGTCATTTGCTCCTTGCTTAAACTCATACTAGTTACTAGGGCCTTACAAAGTCTCATGACTCACTTATAGAAGATAATGAATTGTATTTAAATGATGAAGTAATAGAGAGAGAAAGGCAAATGGTACAATTTTACTCCCTGGTATAATCACAAAGTCTGTGTATATCACTGAATAATCTGAGCAATCAATATATAAAATATGGTCTGATTTTCAAAGTTAACTCTGTATCAGTGGTCTGAAAAACATGAGCCTGCAACAGCATTTTCTTGAGGTTTCTTAGTGAACAATGATTAATTTTTATTCATTAGAGTTTCTGACATGGTAGGTATAGTATGATGTTCAAGAACTGTATTTCTAATTCGAGAATACATTACCTGCTATTGTTGACACTGTTGTCAGGATGACTGGAGATGTACTTTGGATACACATCCACTTTTATGAAAGAAGATCTTGTAGATTTTGTAGAATACTGAGAGAAAACAAATGCCTGGACTAAGGCTGGAAGTGGAGACAGGTTTATTCAAACTATCTGACTGACTGCTGAGCAATCAGAATTAGAAATAAATGAGAAAAACAAAGTTAAATGTGATGAAATGGTACTGATGCCTGGAAGCTGAGATTCAGACAGAGGTTTTTGGACCATCATAAGGATATCTGAAAGAACAGAGTGTCACACCGATCCTTTATATGGAGCCAAGGCGCGTCTCATGTCTGTTAGAGTTTGGGCATGAAGTCTCTTCCTAAATTAAAATTTTTGTCTCCAGTTGTTGGTATTATTTAGAGAGATTGTAGAAATCTTATTATTTTTGTCTTCACTGGAAAACGTCAGTTACTTGGAACTGTTTTTATTTTTGTTTTTTTTTCTCCCAGAATCCTACTTTCTAACCCCTTCTCTTCTTTATTGTTATAAGAAAAGCAACTTTGCCTCTCCATCCGTAAACGCAATGGGACACAGACTCTTTATGGTCCAAGAAATAATAGAAGCAGCTGAACATAAACTAAAATAAGATGAACTCAATCTTTCTTCCTTCATGCTTGTTTGTGAAAGTTATTTTGTCACAATAAGAGAGCAACTAAGAGAAAATTAGAACCACAGAACTGAGGTCATTACTATTTAAGCAATACTATTTATCTATCAAATTTTAGAAATTGGTGGAATAATTTAGAACCTAATTTTAAAAAAGATATAGATATATACTAGTGAAAGCCTAGGGTGTTGCAAGCCAAACATTATGGCCAACACTATGGGACACTCTGAAGAACAGGATGACTATAGAAATGGAAACAGTGAAGATGGTGTTCAAGAAAGTTCAGGGGAAATGAGAAATATTTGGGAGATGGGATTAAAAATCTTGGGTATCATGTTGCCAAAGAACTTGGATACATTTGGTCTATATCCTAACACTTTGGAGAAGACTGAGTTTATGAATGGCAGACTCATTAATCAAGTAGCAGAAATTGTATAGTAGCAGAACATTCAGATTACGGCATGATTATCCCTCTCTGCTTTTAGACACATTCATCGAATTTGGAGCAAAAGTGGAGAAGAAACCATTTTAAGTGCTTCGTAGTTTATTGAGACACATGTTCAAAGTTGCAGACAAGGAAGGTGTGATTGTTAAAGAAACTACAGCCAATAAAACACAGTCTAATTATTCATATCACTATAGTATGCACAGTGTTTTAAAGACACTTCAGGTATTGCTAACCGTTAAGGTGTTACTAGTTGAGAGAAGGTGCCTCTTGTTTGCAAAGTCTCTCATAAAGAAGTATTTATCTTCAGCCCTCCAAATACTTAGACTCCATCATAGTCTCTGTTCAGCTGTTGGTAGAATACCTTGAAGGTCTGCACCAACAGCTGATTTTCAGGTTACAGAATGCAAAACTTGTGGGATCGCAATGTTGCCCATAAAGATTTCAAAGGAAAAGAGACTAGGGAATGAGTTGTAGGATCAGAACCTGTGCAAGGGTGCTCTTGAAAGGGAAACTTGAAACTAAAGATGTAATACACACTTCAAGATGGTAAAGATATCAGAAATGTGTGATGTGTGCTAAGTAGATATCCCATTCTTTTGGTCTAGAAAGCAACACTGTCTCTGTAAATGACATCAAGTATGACTGTAGGCTAGGGGGAGCATATTTCCTGTTACAGTTAATTCCAATGAATACACGAGTATTGTCTTTGACTAATCCACAGTGTCTAGTCCTAACTCTTGTTATTTGAGATTGAGGGTGGTGGTTAAACACTTTTCTAGGCTGCATGAAGCTACTGACTTGGTCCTTGCAATGCAGAAAACCAACAAATGAATGAACAAGAAAGATGTGACTGGTCTTTCTGAGCATAGACAGTAAATTGGTCTTTGGAATCTAGAGCAGAGACAAAATATTCTCAGGATTAAATGTGTTGTTACTTGTGCTAAAACTTTTGTATTAAGTAGACTAGACACTTTGGATATAAAGAGTTTACCAATGGAAATAAATCCCATTCAGGGGGTTTTTGGTTAAGAAACTGTTTACACTCTTACTGGTACCATGCTCTTTTACTAAAACAGAAACAAAGACTCCAGAAGGAAGTAAGTTCTAAAGAAACAGAAATAATCAGGGCTAATGAGATGGTAACAAAGCATTTATATAGGGAAGGAAGGGTGGTTGATAAAATAATTCTCTGACAGAGATTTTCACATACAATTTGCACAGGTAGAATAAGTTGAAGATAACATCTCAAATCATATTAATATTTACAATATTGCTCATAATAGCAACCAATAGTTTAAAGTATCTAGCATTTTTCATTTTATGTATTGTTTTTCAAAATGTATTTGTCTTTGTAGTAAAATCCCCTTTAAACATTAGGATATATATATATATATATATATATATATATATGTGTGTGTGTGTGTGTGTGTGTGTGTGTGTGTGTGTGTGTTCACAAGCAGGCACGCACATGCGTATGCAATGTGTGTGAGTGAACATGTAAAAGTAAGAGGACAGTTATGTGGAGTTGGTTTCCTTCTTCTACTCTCATGTGGGTTCTTGCAGTTAAACTCATGTCACATGCTGTGGTACAAAGTGCCATCCTTTTAGAATGACATTCACCAAACAGAAAATACAAACTCAAACACAGTAAAAAGAGGTTAATTTATTTTAATACATCTCTATCCCTTTCATGAAAGTTCTACTGAAATTTCCGCAACACCCATATGAGTTTTAGAACAGATCTCACTGACAGAATAGGGGAAAATCTAAAGTTTGAGCTTTTATTTTTTTTTATTTTATTTATTTTTTTTGGTTTTTTTTTTTTCGAGACAGGGTTTCTCTGTGGCTTTTAAAAAGTTTTTTAAAAACTTTTTAAAAGTTTGAGCTTTTAAAGTTTTGGCTGATTTCATTGTAAGAGACTTGATCCATATATCTAATTATAACAGTTCAGAGTTGGAAAACATTTTGATGAAAATGATATCATGTGGAAGTTCAAAGTGATGATTACATCAACAATTAGCTGTAACTGTGTCCCGTACGGACTGAACTATGTGCTGTGCAGTTAAATGAGGAGGACTGAATATTGCCACAGCTGCAAGTGATACTGGCAAAGCTGCTCCCTCAGTGTGCAGTCAGGTCTCCTGGCACTCCTTAAGCTGCCAGAGACAAGGGGTAACAGCTGGGTAGAGGGCACTGTTTCAGCTTGATAGAGGAGTGATTATGAAAATGGTGCTCCCAATTCAAGTATGCCAGCTCACAATTGCACATCCTCTATAGAATGTGACTTTGGGGAAATGATTTGGGCATTGGAAACAGAAGAGGGAAAATGAAAACCCACAGGCTTTGTGTTTTCTTATGTGATGTAGCTTCCTTTTTGACATCAGCTGGCCAAAGATTGAGAAACATGTATCTGTAAAATGAGTGGTCTCTCTATAGCAGTAGGCTTTGCATTAATCAAGCTGTTGACCCTCAAGAAATACAAAACTCTTTTAAGAAAGGTCATATTCAAGTTTAACAATCACATATGATATTCTAAGAAAATCAAGAGACATATATTTACTTACAACAACGACTACCTCACAAGTTTATTTTCTGCAGAAAAAATTATGCAACATGGGCAAACCCCCATGTCATTTAGTGAAACAAATGAAAATGTAGCAAGTAGATCATAAAGCTAACCTAATAATACTGTGGTAGGATCTTTTCGTTTCACTATCTTCAGCACTTGAACTGTAATTCATACATTTATGCTGGGGGTGAAAGAGTGGCTAAAAACATTGTACACATTTGCTTTCAGCCTTTTGAAGAAAGTGAATGAGTTGTTTAACAAATTGCATAGGTCTCAATAAATGATGGGAGGAATGGAAAATTAAAAAAAAAATGGAGGAACGGGTGTGAGCTGGGAAAGAAGTCACATCTCTGTACCTAAATAAGCAGTGGTCCCAGAACAACAGTTGTTAGTTTTTCCTCTTTTTCTCTTTTCCCCTTCTAATCCTCCTCATCTTTCCTTACCTACTCCTCTTTTCTTCTTCTTCTTCTTTACCCTTACACATTTCAATGTACAAAACTGTTTGGGGATAAGTTATAAAGATGTAGTCATTTTAGTCTAAATTTTCTGTAGAACTTGAAAGGAAAACATTGCCGGTTAGGAAAAGGAAAACACTCACCTACCTGCATGAGGAATTTTAAACCTTGGGAGGATGTCTTAACATCGTAGGCAACCAGCTTGGGAAAAGGAGGACTGAAAGCAGAGATCAAAAGACAAAGAAAAGAGTGTCAATACAATTTGGTGTGCAAAAATATAGGAGACAGAAAACACCAGGGGAGAGGAAAGAAATCTGTGTCACACAACAGGAAGAAGTATGTTGAACTCTAATGTGGGCCTTAAGAGAAACAGAAAGCTGAGAGGGCCTCCCAGATAAAATCTATGGCTGAAGTTCACAACTGTGATGACTTTGTCAACTCAGTTAAAGCACACGGGATAAAAAAAAGAATGAATAAAATTTTTGATAGCCATCAGAAATTCATATTTATATGTATAAAGAGCATTAAACTAAATCAGCACTTGGATTTAGGGACATCATTTAAGGGTTGATTATAATTAGTATACAATTGAGGGTTGGGGGAGGAATTTTATAAGCTCAGGGACCCTTTAAAAAAAAGGGGGGGGAATTGATGGGATTAATAGATTGGT
>JAQHUG010000049.1:8854393-8872029 GCA_028555095.1 Dicrostonyx torquatus
GAACTGGGGAGAGCCTGGGGGTGGGGGAGGGTGGAGAGGGAGGAAGGGTGGATATTGGAGAAGGGAATAAGATATCTACATTAAGGGAGTCATTTTATGATTGGCAAGAGACTTGACTCTAGAGGGGATCCCAGGTGTTCACAGGGATGTTCCCAACTAGGTACTTGGGCAGCAGAGGAGAGGGTGCCTGAACTGACTTTTCCCCATAGTTACATTTATGAATATCTTGATCGTCACCACATTAATTTCGCATGATGGATGGAGATAGAGCCAGAGACCCACATTCACATCAGAGCAAGGGATTGAGCTACTTTGAAGATCTTTAAACCTATACATTAATATTACTGATAAACATCAAAAGCAACCTTGCTTGTGTTTCCTGTCGTCAGACCTATGACAATTGTTATCCTTTGTCTGTTCACCCTTAGCTCTGCATGGTTTCAGGAAATACATAAATGGCACAAAACCAGAGAATATCGGCAACAAGGAATGAGTTTGCAATGCCTGTTTTCCCACAAGTGTATAAAATGACTAGGTCAATTCTAAAGCATTCCAAGGGACATCTCTGGTACTGTCTTGTAAAACTATAGATAAAATAAGTTGTTTGTTGGAAATTGTCCCACTTTTGAATCAGAAATGTATTGCTTTTTAACATAAACTTAAGAAGCTAGTTATTAATACCACATAAGTAATGATTATCTTGCCAAAGCAGGAAATATACCAGACAAATTCAAAGAACAAATTCAAAGAAAGATTAAAAAAAATTTGATTGATCTGAAATTACACTTACTTGGATAAGGCTGCGGAAAACATTTACTCTGTCTCCTCTAATGCACTTTAAAAACAGCTGAATGCCTTATCACTGGCCTGTAAAACTCAAGTGCCATTTCCTATTTAAAAGAATCAGAAGTCCTTGGAGAATGCTTGTATCCAGTCTAGAGGAAGAAACATCAAAAATCAGCCAGGATTATGTCATGCCAAAACAGCAGGAAGCAATGATAGTCTCTTAGGACCTCTTCCAAACAGCTGAGGAGTCAACTGGGAAAGCTTCTGAAGTTGTCTTCAACATTTAAGTTCAGGAAGATAATAGCTACAAAATGTTTAAATATGCATATTAATAACAACAATAAATATAAAAACAAACAAAACTAATACTCTCTTTTATAACTCAATAAGAAAAAAGTCATTTCAGAAAGAGGCAAATAAAAGGTGGCAAACTCAGTATTTCTGTTACAGATGATGTATTTTATGTCTCAAAGTAGCCAAACAATTGTTAAGGATTTAAAAAAAAAATTTTCTCTTGAGGTAGAAATAACATCAAATAACCACTAATGAAGAAAAGGCAGGGCTGAGACATCATTGTTTTGTAGCCTAAAATAGAATACTTTACTCTATCAATGATTATCAATAAAAGCTAAAATTAGAAAGGTAAACTTGTATTATGTACTTTTTAGTGGAAACACACATAGGTAAATTTACATAGAAGGAAGGGAACATTCTTTACCCTTCAAAATGAAACTGGAATCTTTCATCTGTCCTCTGTATTGAACATCACCACTGATGCAGAGAAAACAGAGAACCAGTAACCATCTAAGGAGTAGAGCGTATCAAGATAACTAGCATGGGCTGGGTGTTGTGGTGTGTGTCTTTATTCCCAGAATTAAGAAGGCAAAGAAGAAGCAGACCAACCTGATCTACATAGAAGTTTCAGACCTTCAAATAGTACATAGTATGATAATAGTTTTTGTTTGTTTGTTTTGCTTTGCTTTTTTTGTTGTTTTTTAAAGAGATCATCCAGACTGTGGAAAGCTGCATGCTGCAAATATTCTCTTTATTATATCTCAAACTGACAAGAAAAGAGTGACAATCTGCACATTAAGAAATAATTTAGGTACTCATCTACAAATTGCTGTTGTTTGGTTTTTAATGAAAAAAAACAAAAATATTTAAAATATCTTCATAAGAAAATTAAATTAGAATGTGTGTATATATATACACATTCAACATAATTCTTCTTTAATATATTTGAAGATATTCAGGAATTATTGTCATGTAGTTATATGAGTTTCATGAATTCTTTTCTCACATATATAAGCTTGTGTGTATACAGATAAAATTAAAATTATTTGTTCTGATTATTTTTTAATGTAGTCAGAGAAATTAGCAGAGTGAGATTAAATGACCTCATAATTATTGGAGGTTATTATCTTCGTATAGGTGGTTAATTAAGAAGAAGATCACTAAGATTCTGGTTTGATTTAGGAATGTTTATAGCTTCGCTACAAAGTTCTCACTACCGAACACAAAACAAAAGAAGATAGAATATATTCGATAATACTATATATTCTAAGCAATAAAAAAATACATCTTTAAAAATTATTGAATGTGCCCAAATATTGGGATTTTTTTTTTTTGGTGTTTGTTTTGTATTGCTTTCATAGAAAAGGTACTTCTCAAAATCCTTTCCCTGAACATCTGACAATTTGTATTACCGATACTGTTTTCAGAAAACAGTATTTCATGTTGTCTGTGTGATCAAGCTCAAGAAACATGGGCAATTTTTAATCTGAAGTTGAAAGAACCACTTAGGTTACTCTACTACGCACACATTCTCTAATGGGAATCAATCACACCCAATTATAACATCAGGAAATATGAATCTTTAATAAGTTTACCATGAGATAATTCAGCTGTTAAGTTCTCTTTATATTGGTACCTCAGAGAAACTCAAACTTGCAGTGAATTATTTTCATTTTCCATGAAGCTTTCTGATTTTTTTTGTTATTGTTTGAAACACAGAGGGCTTTGCAATTTTCATATAATAAGGTTCCTGGGTGTATATTGCAAATTGCTAGTTGTATAGTGCTTGTTTGAAGCATTGTTTACAATAAATACTGTATTTTTGTTTTAAAATAAATTTAAACACTTGGATGACTTTTTTTTTTTTCTACCACTTAACTCGGCCTTTCTCAATGGCCCCCATCCCATCTTAGGTCACAGTGGAAACTGCTCTTAATTCCATTACAAATAAAAGTGCACCTGGATAAGCGACATGAGACTTCTGTACCTTTGGCTCTGTAAGGCAATGGTCAAGACAGCTGACTGCAGCACAAGGACACCTGACCTGACATTTCCTAGTTAAGCAGCATCAGCAACTCCCCAGCTCTTCTCTTCATCTGTGAATCCCAGTAGCATCTTCCCTGGGTATGTCCTCTAAAGGTTAAATGAGATTTACATGTGCTGCATTTCAGACAGTGGGTGGTGCCTGATGGCCTTTTAGCAGCTGCCTATTGAGAGTGGGATGGAAATACAGGCGTCCTTCCTTCTGTGGCAGAGAGACTTGATTAACAAAAGCCACATTGGGAGAATATTCTTTTTCCTTTCGGCTTTCCTTGGGCAAGTCAGCTGCTTGCCCAGTGTGAGCACTGAGAGTGTGAAGGGTGTGAACATGTGGGTGTCTAGGAAGAGGCTTACATGTGGCAATATAAATACATCTGTGGCTTTACTGCTTTTTTGAAATATTCTGAGAGGATGGCACAAGGAGTGAAAAGTTCTAATAAGATCTTTTTTTTTTTTTGGCAAAGAGTATTAGCTTCTATTTATTTTTAGGTCTGATCAACATCTGAAATCAACTTTTCAGTGTTAAAAAGAACAGTCAAGGAGCTCTGCTGGAAATATTTGGCAGAACCCCAGCCAGCAGCCTCATCTTCACTGAAATTTTCTCTGTGTTGCTAATTTTATCCATGAATTTCTATTTAGAGAAGATTTCCCCCAGCTTTCCTTTTCACTCTGTGTCTCGCATTTTTGTAATATAATTATGCTTATATAATGAGTTTAAATAAGTCATTAAGATACACAAACTTAATGCATAATTAATTGATGTGATTACAATAAAAATGAGCACACAAAATACATGTTTATGTAAAAGCATATTTCAGCACATAGGCGCTGTGAACACTAGAGCTTGGTTAACAAAGGGCAGAGTGTCCCTCGGCAATGCCTGCAAACAGAGGCAGGATGTAACTAATGAACAACACTTCTATTTTCATTCTATAAGTAGAAGAAAATAAGCACTTTGGTAGATACATTATAGTTTCATCAGGGTCTTAAAAAATGCAGTATGATGATACGCCTGAGATAACCACCAAATTCCAAAATTAGTTGAGAAATTCCTAAGCATTCTATTCTAAGGCTTTACAACAAATGAGTATAGAACTAGTCTTTACTAGAGCTTTAGAAGGGAGCTTGTTTGCTTATGACTAATTCCATTTTTGAGAAGCTAATAACTGCACTGAGCAAGACCTGGCTACATCAGTAATCCTCCAGTTTGATTGAGCTGATCTGGTTGGCCCTCTCCACTTTGCTTACATTGTTCCTGAAGATAAATTCAGAGTTGAAGAAAACAACCTTTCCCAAGAGAGGATCCATTTTTCATGAAGGGTCTATGAGTAGCTGGGTTCCCCTGTCAGAACCCCAAATAACCCTATATTCATTTTAAGGCATTCATTAAATTATATAGGCATGGGCCTATCACAATAAGAGTGTAGAGATGAGAGGACAGCTTGCCAGAGTTGGTTCTCTGCTTCCACATTGTGAGTTCTGGTGATAGAACTTGGGTCATCAGTCTTGGCAGGAAGTAACTTTTACCTGCCAAGCAATCTTGCTGGTCCTAGATTTGCTGTTTTCCTAATTAACCAACTCAAGAATTAATAGGTGTGTCATCAACATCCACCTCTCACAACACACACAACTGCATCACCACACTTAGCTTGGCTTCATGATAGGAATAACATGACAGAGCTTACTTTCCATTATAATATTTTTATATGTGAATTACTTCCAAGGTAACGAATGGGATTTTTAACCTATTAAATTCAAAATACATCAGAAACAAAAGGTGAAAATAGCTTTAAAAATATATTAGAATATATATTGAAAAAATTTAAATTCCATTATGATGGCAGATACTAGGCAGATAAACTTTTCTGTACTTTCTCTGGGTTTAAAAGCTTTATGGAAGTCAAAGTCATAAAAGAAGCAACAACAATAAAAACCAAAAAAAAAAATCAAAGAAAACCAAACATAACACGGACAAAAATAAACTAAAATCAAATATAAATAAAAACAAAACTGACTTAGGTTACTGGGTTTTTCCTATGACAATCTGAGAACATCTTATTTTATGTTGATAAACCATAATAATTTTCTGATTGAAAATTTTGAATATTTTGAGACTTTAAATTCTTTGCGAAAAGCTCTGGATATATATTAAACTCTCACTGGGAAGATCATTGTTTTAAATTAGTAATTTAATTTAGGTCACGATGCCTCTTGGGAAGACTAAAACGGCAGTCTTCTACCCTGTCCCATTGTTAGATACCTGCACCATATGTGTCCAACCAGTCATACGTATTTACCAAGCTTTTCCAATACTTACTAAATTAATTCTTTCTTTCAGAAATGCTGTGTCTTTTCTGCTATGTGAAATTCAGTCACCCATGTGTCTACCTGGACTCCTTTCTTCTACACAAATTTTAGATATCTGTGCCACTCTAGAATACATTTCTTCATTTACCACCTTTATCTGAGTCCTTAGTTTGAAAGTCATTGTCAAAAGCATGTGCTTATGAAAAACTTAGAAGTGGAAGGAAGATTTTAGGAGTCAATTGGAATGGAAGACACTGGGAGAACTTGGACCATCAAATCAACTAATAAGCAAGGCTTACATGGGCTCATAGAGACTGAAGCAGCAAGTGTGGGTCCTGAATAGGTCTGTACCAGGACCTCTGCACATATGCTATGAATGTTAGTTTGGTGTTCTTGTAAGACTCCTAACAGTAGGAACAGGTATATTTCTGACTCTTTTGCCTGCTCTTGGGACTTTCTCCTATTGGATTATCTTGTCCAACCATAATAGGAAGGCTTTTGCTTTGTTTTATTTTATCTTGTTTTGTCCTATTTGGCTGTCATTATTGGAGGTCTGTTCTCTTCAAAAGAGGAAATGGAGGGGGAGTGGATATGAGGGTAAGGGGGATTAAAGAGAGCTGAGAGGAGTGGAGGGAAGGAAAACTATGGATGCACTGTAAAAGAGAAGAATCTATTTTCAATAAAAATAAAAGAAATATAAAAAAAGAAAAAAAAACTTAGAGACAAAGGTAATGGTTTTTCATATAGTATTTAGCTCCAGACATAAAGAACATCGTAAAGTATTTTATATTATATTATATTATATTATATTATATTATATGATATATTGCTAGATTGCTAAGTTAAAATGGAAGCACTGCCATTTCCTGGCAGAGTGGCATTGAGAACACTTCTTGAATGTTCCGTGTTTTGATTTTTGTTTTTATAAAAATAGGATAGATGATGTCTTAGTTAGGGATTATATTGCTGCAAAGAAACACGATAGCCAAAATGCAAGTCAGGGAGGAAAGGGCTTATTTGGCTTACATTTCCACATTCCTGTTTATTATTGAAAGAGGTTAGGATGGAAACTCAAGCAAGGCAGGAACCTGAAGGCAAGACCTGATGTAGAGACGTTGAAGTGATGTTACTTACTGACTTGCTCAACAAGATTTGCTCAACCTGCTTTCCTAAAGAACCTAGGACTAATAACCAAGGGATGGCATCACCCACAATGAGCAAGGCCCTGCCCTTCCCCATCAATCACTGGTTAAGAAAATGCCTTTGGCCAGATCATAAAAGTATTTTCTCAATTGAGGTTCCCTCCTTTTAGATAACTCTAGTTTGTTTCAGGCCAACATACCACTAGACAGCACAGATGACAGGGGGAACGTGCAATTGTAGAACTTCTGATTATTGTATAAGAGACACCGAGTCCAATCTGTAGAAAGATTAGAAATAATGATAATTATAATTGTACCCACTGGATGGAGTTATGCCTACCGGCTTATAAAGCACACTAATTTTAATGCTATTAATAACATTCATTCAATAAAAACATTTGATAACTAGTATAGACAGGTATTTGTATGCTAGTATGCAAAGGCCCCTAGTAGGCTTTTGTCTGGCTTGGGTATCACTTCTGCCCCTGAAAGCAGAAATGCTGAGTGAAGATACAAGTTTAAAAACTCTAAGTTTCCAGAAAGGCCTCAGAGAAGTGCTCACTTGGTAGGCATCACAGTTGCGGCTATATGCCTACTGGGTCTCCTTGTAGTGATGGAACACTGAATACACGAGTTTGAGGGGGTTGACAAAGACTGATGCTTGGTAATCAAGCAAGGACCAGGCATGTATGGTGGGCTCCCAAGAAGCTCCTTGCTATGCTGTCACTTATTGCATAAAAGAAATTTGAGATTCACAATGTTGACTATTTAGCAACTGACTGACCACACCTAATATCCCCGGTGTATAAGCAATGATTATATTCTGCTATATTTACCAAATACAATCACTACTTCAAAGAAGAACAGATATCTATGCGTAGAATGAAAACTTAATTTATAACCTAAAGTTCCAATCACATTCAGGCTTATAAAATAAGAGTCCTATACTGCTATCTATGTTAAGGTAGTTTTTCCTGAGTAAAAGGCAAAGCCATGGAGAGATAGTCAAGTCACTGAACACATCCTTACTTGCACAGTGTCACATCCACACATGCAGAAAACAGCATTTATGCAGAAGCCCTGACAGTGATAAGAGATAATCTAGGGGAAAAAAAGCCAAAAGCCTCTGAATGGAAATGCATTGTTTCTGCTTCAATGCATTTGTGCCCTGGGATAACCAGAAATAATTATTGAAACAAGCCTCTTGTTAATAATAATTACACTTCATTCTATGAAAACAAGAACAAACAGCAATTATCTATATTTTCTCATTTGCAAAACACTCTCATTATGCTAAGACTCCTTGTTTGTGCTTGATAATATGTTATATGTGATGGAAAAACTCTATAGTTTTTTTTTTTGAAACTGTACTGGGCCAAGTTTGATCAATATGATACAAAATTAAATGGTTTCTCTTTTAAGATGAAGTGGTTTCTTTGAGCAGTACAAGTCATGGAGGAAGAATAATTTGGCTTATTTTAAAGAAGATAAGCCTATTAACCAAAATGCATACAAATTATTTTTATATCAGCAAAAATGAAATGAAGAAAAAAGAAATAGAAATCAACTAGGCAGTTAAGGAAGAAATTTTAGGAAACCAGCAAGCATTTTATTTGAATGAGCTTTCATGTTGGTATGTTATTCTGATACTTCTCTATTTTTGTCTCAATATATGTGTGCTTCATTTAAAAACAATTATTTCCCATTACCTCATATTTCTTCATCTGTTTTATTGCAGTTTTATCATAGACTAAACACTCATCGAGGTAAGGAGGAAGCTAATGACCTTTTACTTCAACTCTCTACTAACATATGGGAGCTAATGATGTTAATAATAGTTTTGAAAGTTTCAACATTCTTGACTGTTTATGAAATAATCGAGCTGCTCCTCATGCTTGTAGTTTCACTATTTAAAGCATGATGTTTCTCTTCCATAAAATGAGAGAAGATGATAATATCTAAGGCACATGGTTTCTGAGATACTTGAATGAAATGACACATGCAGAACATTTTAGTTATTAATGTATACCAATAATTGCACACTTTATATATGTCGTTGTAGAGTTGAACAGAAATAATATTGTTTCTTTTATCTCTAAAAAGTCAAATAAGGTCTGTGTGACCCATTTGAAACCAAGTAAGACTGAATGATGTCTTTCCACAAGATTCATCTATCTAAGTAGTACAATAAACACATAGTCTGAGTGTAGTAGCATCTTTCTTTCAAGAAAAGGAACCAATTCAAATTTTAAGCTTTTTTCCATTTACTAAACAGTACTGTTGTTAGGTCTTGGTAGAAGGTTATGTATTTCATTTATGAATTAATTATATTTGGTTCCTCTTTGGAATTGAATTAGTTGAGCAATTTTATATTTTATTAAACAGCTTTTCATTAATGTTGGCCTGCCTTCATCATGTTGGATTGCTTGGTTGTTTCAAAGTTGAGGTGTTTCTTTAGATAAAACCTTCTAAGACAGTTCTCAAAAGAAATATGTCAAACAATTACTTAAAAATAAGTTCAACATCCATATCCATCAGGACATGAAAACTGAAACTACTCAAAATTTGGTCATAATTCAGTAAGAATGGCTGCCACCAAAAAAACAGACATTAATGTTGGTGAGGACATGGGCATACAGGAAACCCTGTACATTGCTGTATTGGATTAAAATCGGTACAGTCACAATGGGAAACTTAAAACGAATGTACATGGCCCAACTATAGCCGTCCTGGAGATGCGTGCTCAAAGAACTTTACATCCGTGTGTATTGCTGCATTGCCCACAATCCCTGGAAAATAGACTTAGCCTAGATGTTATCCAAGAGATAACTACAAAAAGAAAACAAAACATACAATATAGTTATAGTCAACTGGAAAAGTAAAGGAATCATGAGACTTTTTAGGAAAATAAATAGAATTGAAGATTGTTATATTGAGGTCAATAAACCAGACTCAAAAAATTAAATACCAACATTTTTCTGTCATATGTATAATCCATGTTTAATTAAAAAGTATTTACTTATTTTAACATGGTATATATAAGACATAAAGGAAAAAGGAAATGTAGTTAACTCAGAGCCCACAGCTTAATTATTTCCCTTAAGATTAAATAGGTAATGAATGTAAGACATAGATTCAAATTGAGGCAGGAGGCACACATCGGTCCTATACATTACCTGAGGTGGTGGGGAGCTATCAGTTAGCTGAAATGCTTTGTACTCTCAGGAAACATAGATCCACATGTTTTCAAGAGTTAAGATCAAGTTTTCCATGAATTCCTAAAGAAATTCCATTCTATAATATTTAAATATATTTACATATATATAAAACATTTAATTAATTAGAACATGTAATTGGTGATGACTATGCCTAAGTATTAACATATACATATATATGTTTATCAAATATTATCATTTTACTTGTATACTCACGTACCAAAGATACCACACAAAGTAGCTAATTTTCTTCTTAAAACATAATATGTATGCATAAACAAAAATTTGTCATTTCTGCAGTGTTTTCTGACTTTGTAAGCAGAGAATACGACTTTGGTATTTCTTTAAAGATGATCTGGTCAATCAAAAGGAACAAAGTAAGTTTTCAATGAAACATACCCCGTTCTGGGTAGATTTCCCTAACAGTCCTTTCCCTAACTGATTCTCAGAAATGCTCCTATGTTTTTCATTGTTTATCAATCTACACAGGATAAGAATTTCATTTTTGTAGGTATTTCTCATAGTTCACCCATCTGCAAACCGTATTTTAATGTCTGCTTTGGAGTCAATCATTAGCATGAACATTTCCTTAAATCTCTAAATTCACCCAAAATGAGCTGATGAAACAGGCTGACAGGCCAGGATCACAGAAGCCATCATCTGATGTTTCCACTCAATTAAGATGCTAACTATATTATTACCATTTCAAATAAAGAGACATTTGAAATATTTAGAATTTCTGAGATGATGCTCATTCTCTGGTCATCATCTTAATTATACTACAAATTTTATTAGTGTTTAACCCATCCCTCCACTGCTATCTCACGAGTGCCGTTTAACTAATAGAATTACAATCTAAGCAGAAAATTATCACTTTTTTTTCCCTTTTCAAAGATACAACCTATTACTTCTTGTGGAGAAATATAGTAGTCTTTAATCAAGCATAGTGAATGTTCAAAATGCTGAAGTCCCAATGGTTAACACTTCTGCTTCTCAACCTGAAGTTAAGTAGATGGAACCAGGAAGTGTTGGTGCTGGGCAGTGATGTCAGTAATCAAGATTAACACTCATGTAGAATAAAAAAAAAATGGTTGACTGTTATCACAGGCCAGTCTGGAGAGGGAATGTGCATGATCCAGCATGTTGGGATGCTGAGCTGGGAGAAGATGTATTAATGGGTGGTACTGTTTCCACTTAAAGTTAGTGTAGAAACCCTCAAGGGTGCAGTGAGCATACTTAGGTAAGTCCCGGTGTTGTGTTCATTTTATCTCGAGCAAGTTAGATATTTCTATCATTGTTCACTTGCCTTTATAACCGTCAATCAACCTATGGATCAGAGTACAGATGACCTGAACTGTTACTGCCAAAAAATTTGAAGAAATGGTGGAGAAATTGGTGTATGATGCTGACATCATACCAAATCTTTTATTCTAACATGAAAATAAAAATTAAGTGTTTATTGCTTGTGTCGCAGATGTATTAAAGTGTTTGGAAAAAAACAAAAAACGTAGAACCTGAATCTCATGAGCCCTTACCCCTTGCAGATGCTTTGTAAATGTTTCTTATTAATAGAAGTACCTAATTGGGGAGCGCTTGCACCTCCGATTTTCATAAACTGATGAGTGTACAAACACTAACGATTTCAGTATCTATGTTTTGCTCTTTTGTCAAGTTGCCGTTCTCCCAAACAAGTTTTTGTAGATGTTCTCACTTTTAATTATGGATGTTTATTTTCAACATAGAAGGGGAAGAATTTCACTTGGAAAGTAGTATTTTGACAAAGCCAAGTTTGTAAGTCTTGCTAACTCATTTTCCTATCTTAAGCATTGTCTCATTTAAAAGAGAAAATGGAAATACACACAGTGAAATCTGGTAGGTGTTTGGAAATCCCAGCTTCTTAGTTATTCTATGCATTCTTTGTAGAGATGGAGACTTGTGAAGTTAATTTGATATGTACAGTAGTGAGTTTGCACACATAAAAATATTGTTCACAGTGGCAATTATCCTACAACTAATTTGCTTTTAAAGCTTTGTGCCTTAAGGCTAACAAACAGTCTAAGTAGTTTAATCCTAATTAAACATTTTTCTAAAAATTAACTTGCTGTACTGGCCACTACAGATAATTTCTCCTCTGTTTCATGCATACTTGTATTAAAAGACTGGATGTTTGGAATCTGAGAAGAGAAATACATTTAAGTTTTCACATAAGTGCCAGCTAGGAGCTGACAGCTCAGGTATGAATCATGCCCACCTGTCTATATTTCCTAGAGAAAGATGGTCCTGTTATTTGGCATCTGAGTTCAGATGCCAGAATAGTGTGGTGTAATTAATAAAACAAAGTTGATTTGACTACCCCAAATATACTGTACTGCATAGTTACTGTTTTGCATTTGGTTTAGTTCTTTTACATCACTTAACTTTACTGTTGTCAAAATGTGGCTAGCTGTAAAAAAAGGAAGGGCAAAGCAAAGTTCACTTACAAATGCTCAAAGTCATTGATCAGAGATAGAGTCCCATTGCTTCTCAATTTCTTTGGAGCTGAGACAGTAGCCTCTTAAATTACAAGTACAAATCTTTGTTTCAGACTTTTCATCTGACATCAGTGCATTTATGCAGCTCTCACTGGGACTGCTTCACCATGACATCTCTTTGCCTCTAAAATTTAGCTTGGAGAAAGGTCGTGTTATGTAAATCTTGCTTGAGTGAATAAATTAGTTAATTAACCAGTCTGTAAATTTTTAGAACTCAATAAAGCCACAATGCTGAATTTTACTACATGTGTTTGTCCATATACCATTTGTCCACCTCTCTCTCCCTCTTCTCTTCCCCCCTTCTCTCTCTCTCTCTCTCTCTATATATATATATATATATATATATATATGCATTTTATCATGACTAGTGACTTGTAAAACGAGAATATTGATTACTGTATTCAAGACTTACTACTGATACTTTCTTTTTACTCCCCAAAGAAACTGGAATAATCAATAGAAATACTGTATGGAATTCCAATAATATCTCCAAAGGAATTTTAAAGATGCAATAACAGTCATTAAATTTATTTGAAAATAGAAAATTAGAAAAGTATATCTTAATGATATTACAACAAATATAAGTTTTATGGAGTTGGAATATTGACAAGACCAGATACAGATGTGAATAACTATGGATATGAATATGCCAGCTCCCAGTTTATTAACTTTGTTTTAATATTCTTTAGTAGATCTTTTCAGTTATTATAAAAAGTTTGGCTCCTGCCTAGTGGTATATAATCTAAGGATGTAAGTATCTTACACAATTTTTTTCACTGATAGTTTTGCTTTGATTGATTTCCCAGTATACGTCTTCTGGTATTTATGAAAGTGAATTGTTTTATAATATTTTAATATGCAGAAGCTGAGTTGTTTCTTTTTCAGTGGGTACAAGGGGAGATCTTGTTTCCAAAAAGTGAATGCTTTCCAACCTGATTCTCATTTCCTATAAAGATCAAAAATCCAATATCAAGAACAAACAAACAAATGATCAAACAATTAAGATGAAGAGAAGTATTTCTGCTTATACCTTAAGATCAATGAGAGTTATCACTGTGAGTGTTAAATATAGGTGTGATTGGAAACTCATTGTTATAACTAGGATACTCATATATATGTATATAGTTACACACATATATCCTAGGAATCATTTTAAAGTAAAGAATTTTTATAAAATATACTTCAGCTCAACTCAGGTGGTATTTTAGCCAGTGTTCTCTAGAGGAACAGAATCTATTAAATGGTTATTTATATTACAAAGGACTTAAGTAGAGTATTTTATATGATACAGACTAAGTAGTTTAATGGTGGTGGTCTACATACAGGAGCCTCTGAGTTCAAAAGGCTCCAAACCTCAGAGGACATGGTTTGGTGTCAGAGAACTGGAGGATTCCTGGAGAACAATTGGTCTTAAACCAGTTAGTAAGAAGAAGTAAGCTGTGTTTTAATCTTAGCAAAAGATTGGCAGCTTATGTAACTATGAGGTAGATCCAGTCACCAGCAAGGAACAAAGGCAAGCAGGCAAAAGCAACCCTGCTTTCTCCTCAGACCTCTTTATATCTGGGTTGTCACTGGGAGGTACTGATTGCTCAGGGGAAGGCATGTGCCCCATTTTGTTAGTTTTTCTAAGGGATACATTGATAAACCAGTCTTACGGTTGTGTTTTAGTCAATCCCAGATCTAATCAAGTTGATGATGGTGGTGAGGCAGATTTTTCTCTATATTTTACTATGGTGATATTATTAAAATGTCTTGAAATTACACATTCTTCCATTTTGGGAAAAAATCCTCATTGACATCATATTTTCATTTTGAATAACTGGTTAATTTAATATATTAAATTTCTTTGAAATTTTGCATTCATTTTTAGAATTATTATTAATCCAAAATATTCAGATTAGGTTATTTCTTGGATTTTGTATCAGCATAGTTTTCAGGTTACAAAACGGACTGGGAATTTTATTTTCACTTTGAATGTTCCAAATGGCTAACATATAAAAAAGACATATTTTGTTTTTGAAAGCTCAAAGGAACTCAGCTATTAAACTGCTTAGAATACAGGCCATTCTGCAAAGTAGCTCTTATACTACTTTTTTTTTTCCAATTTCTTCTCTGCTTATTGGTCTATTCCATGCTCTGTTTATTTCTTTTTTTATTGATTTTATTGAGTTAAACATTTTTCTCTTCTCCCCTCCCTTCCTCTCCTGTCTCCTTCAACCCTCTCCCATAGTATCCACACTCCAAATTTACTCAGGAGATCTTGTCTTTTTCTACTTCCCTTATAGGTTAGATACATGTATATATCTCTTAGAGTCCTCATTATTGTCTAGGTTCTCTGGGATTGTGATTTGTAGGCTGATTTTCTTTGTTTTATGTTTAAAAGCCACTTATGAGTGAGTTTATATGATAATTGTCTTTCTGAGTCTTGGTTACCTAACTCAATATGATGTTTTCTAGCTCCATCCATTTGCCTGCAAATTTAAAGATGCTATTTTTTTTTCTGCTATGTAGTATTTCATCATGGACATTTACCACATTTTCCTTATCCATTCTTGGGACGAGGGCCATTTAGGCTGTTTCCAGGTACTAGCTATGACAAACAATGCTGCCATGAACATAGTTGAGCACATGTCCTTGTGGTACGATTGAGCATCCTTTTGGGTACATACTCAAAAGCCGTATTGCAGGGTCTTGAGGGAGGTTGTTTCCTAATGTTCAGGGAAACAGTCATACTGATATCCAAAGGGGCTGTACTAGCTTGCATTCCCACCAGCAATGCAGGAGTGTTCCCTTTACCTCACAACCTTTCCAGCATAAGTTGTTGTCAGTGTTTTTGACCTTGGCCATTCTGACAGGTATAAGATAGAATCTCAGAGTTGTTTGGATTTGCATTTCTCTGATGGCTAAGGATGTTGAGCATTTCCTTAAGTGTCTTTCAGCCATTTTAGATTCCTCTGCTGAGAGTTCTCTGTTTAGGTCTCTACTCCATTTTTTTTTATTGGATTATTTGTTCTTTTGATGACCAAATTCTTGACTTTTTTTTTGTATATTTTTGAGATGAGACCTTTGTCTTATACTCTGCTTCTTGGTGTGTTTTGTTTCTTTTATGTGTATTGAATTTCTACAGATTTCAGCCTAATCTTTTCCTTCAGAACTAAGAAGTGCAAATCTTGCACTGTGAAATTGCCTTCTTCTTTCTTTTCTTGCCTCCCCTGTTTTATCTAATCCCCATAGAACACTGATGTTGCAGTGACCCCTTCTTCCCACTACCATGAGCAGAAACTATCATTGGGATCTCCATTAGAAAGCATGCTCACAAGGAAATACTTACATTCCATAAGTCACAAGGACATAGGTCTATCATGTATGCATGATAGGGGCTTAAAATTAATTTTGTTGAGGTTTAAAGGGTATTTTTTGTGTATATGATGTCTTAATTTGGGTTTCTATTGCTGTGAAGAGACTCTGTGACTATGGCAACCCTTATAAAGGAAAACATTTAACTGGGGCTGCTTAGAGTTCAGAGGTTTAGTCCATGGTTGCCATGGCAGGAGGCTTGGTAACATGCAGGCAGACATGGTGTCAGAGAGGTAGCTGAGAGTTCGATGTCTTGATCTGCAGGTTACAAAAGGAGACTGCATCACACTGGCTTCTAAGACCTCAAAGCCCACCCTCACAGTGACACATTTCCTCCAACAAGATTACACTCCTAATAGGACTTAAGGGACAACATAACAGGAGCCAGTGTTTCAGAGTACAGTGAATTCACATATGGACTCAAATTGTTTCTAATTATAGTGGGTCACGGGTGTGTTGAAAACTAGGAGTTACTCTTGAGTGGGATAAGTAGTTGCTGAATGATTTACACAATAGTATAGGATCCAAAATTATTAGCATTTGCAAGCACAGAGTCTTGCAAGAACCTTTTGCTTTTAGAAATTTGAAAATGGGGATAGAAGTATTTCTGCTTTTTTTTTTTTTTTTAAGAAGTACTGGGAAGGAAGATATAACATATCCTCAGCTAACAATCCTGTTAGTCACTGGACTCCAGAACTGTACCAACAAAAATCTTAAGGATATAGAGGTCTGGGGATTGTCAAGACTTACTTCTTATGAGACACCAATTTATTATGAGATCAGTTTTGTGTTCTATTGTTCGTTGTGCAGGGTTATTGTAAGGAAATGTGGAATACTGACATAAGGGAAGGGTTATTAGGTTTGAAGGCTGGAATGTTCGGTTCTTGACCAAAGAGTACTTCACATCATCTCTGGGAATTTGGATGGGATGCTTACTTGCTTCTCCAGGGTTCTACATGCAAACAATGGGGGTTTGAAAAAGGTACAGGTTAGATTTTTTTGGTGATGTTAATATACCACCATGCCCTTCCATAATCACCCTTAAGAGTTTTACCCTTTGCCTTTCTCATGGGACGTTTGTCTTGTAATTGTGTTTGTCCTCACTGTACACTTAAGAGATGGCTTCTTTAAAAAAATAAAGTTATTTTTTATATTGATATAAAGATGATAAAGTTTACTTTCATCATTTTTTAACTTATGAAAAAAAACACATGATATAATTTTCCACTAACAGTTTTCATATCAAAACAACTACATGTCATAGCAGGACAGGTGTCATTATTAATTTTCAATAAAGGGGTAATTTATAGTATCAAGGTGAAATGATTTGGTCAATGTCACATAGCTATATAATTATTCGCTTTCATGTAAGCTTTCTCAACGACTGGAGCTCCATGTCAAAATCTTAAGGCATATGGCCATACATGTAAGGAGGGGAACAGGCTTGAGGCTTTCTTAGTTCATCTAAGAGATGTTGAGTACACACAGTTAAATGAGACCAGGGAGGGATATATTTCAGATTCCCTTGTCCTATTAAACAATAGTCACCTCAATAGATCACCCCATTGAATTAGATTTCTGCCACCCATCAATTCATCTTTTTCCACTGAGGCATCCTTATTATTGCTATTGTTTCAGATTTCTTTCTTCCCAGTCAATATTTGGGCAGAGAAAACATATGATTCTGGTAGAGTGATAAATTTGAGGAGTTAAATATTTGCTAATTATGGCTTTAGAAAGCATGATTTATAATCTGTATATAAAAATCTGTGTGTGTGTGTGTGTGTGTGTGTTTTGCCTTACACAACATGGTATGCATTGTTTCCTGCCACACAGTTTCCTTATTCTCCATCAGTATAGTGGCTAGAGCACTCTGTCTGATAAAACAAAATCATCCAAGAGCAGATAAAGCTATAATTACAATCAGAGTTCACACTTGCAGGAGATGAAATAAAAATTAAAAA
>JAQHUG010000049.1:8918951-8985003 GCA_028555095.1 Dicrostonyx torquatus
GCCCGGCCCTCTAATTTCTTAAATGATTTGTGAATGTGATGATTTTCTGATTGCTTTTCCATGAATTCTAAAGAACAAATGGGAAGTTTCCACATTTATTCATACAGAAGGAATCTTTCATATGTTATGTCACAGAACAAGAGAATTAAGAATTTCAAGAGCCTATTAGGAATTTGAGAAAATATTAATTTCAGAAAAAAATTGAGAGTAAGGTATATGTGCATCATTAAATTTTGTTTAATTTCCCCATTTTACCCTTCTAGGTGATTTTAGAAAAAACACTAGATTATTTTTGTTATTCTGTGAATAGGAAGCTTAAAAGTAAGAGTTGGGAATTTACAAAAAATTAGTAGGTGGATACGTGTGTATGTAAGATGATGAAGATGGAATTCAGAGGAAGGCTCTATTCTGAGCTATATCAATTGGTTAAGTGAATTTCTCAATAGCTTGGTTTTATATTGCTTCTTTGGTTTATAAGTGACTACCTGCCCTATGGGTCAGAAATTGTCTTGATAGACTTTACTTCTTTGTCTTATGTGGTAGAAGAAAACTGAAAATATTTAGATTAGTTTTTATATCAAAGTCATGATGAATACCTTAAAATATTAGATTGCAATTATAAAAAGAGTATTTTTACATGTCTTCTTACAAGCCAAGAAGTTGGGCTGAAGGAGAATTCTGGGAGAGTGGCAGCTTCAAATGAGATCTGATTCACCAAAATAATTATCTTATTTTAATGATGAAAACAGTCACTGAAGGAGCATAGAGGTTGAATAGCTTAAGAGTAAAATGTGGGATTTCTCGAGAAAATTTTGGCAGGAGGGTGGTATAATCATAACAGTTAGAAATGATTGGACCTTTGGAGATTTTGTGTTTTAACTGAATAGCTCTGAAAGCACAGGTGGTATGCAGGGCAGTGTCTGCACCTCACCATGGGGAAGTGGGGATTCTCTGCAGCACGTGTACTATACTAAAAATTATTGAGGTTTTTACTTCTTAGGTGCATATTAGACAAGAGATTCCCATATAACTGTGCTTTATTAAAAGCAGTGATGTTCATCAAGCTAGCAATACAAGATAATCCTTATTGGAAGGCAGGCACATTCTTTGTTAGATTTAAACATAGCCTTCAGACTGCCTAAGGGTTTCTTGGGAAAACTGTGGTAGCCAACATAAACAGAATTTTGACTTTTAGAACTGAAACCTTGAAATAGATAAAATTGTCCGAAAGGGAGAAGGGGGTGATGTATGGATTCTAACCTAGGCAACAGATAGAGACAGAAATGACATCATGGAGTTTGTCCACATTGTGGATCTGTGTTAGAAGGAGCCATAATGTTGTTACTCGGCCAGAAAGAAAACTGCCCATTTCATTGCAAGCTGCTCCCAACTAAGATGACATGGCTTTGGTTTCTAGAATCATTTTCAGTTTCACAGGGTTTAGTTTATATTTTGGTCCAAATTTTAAAGAAGTTTTGGCTTTATTTCTTTCAGTGTTTCTGATTAAGAGGTATAGGATAATTTTCACTAAGTTAAATATATTAATTTTGATATTGTCAGATATCATCAGTCCTTTTTTTTCTCAATCAAAGTAGGCATGAACCTGAGGGTTATGACTCTTTGGGGAACTGGATAAGCACCATTAACTTTTAAAATGCATAATTACTTTGCTCTTTACTGCTGAGTAACTTTCTTTTGTGCAAAGCCTGTTAGGGAACCAAAATCATTCTCCTACCCCCCCCTCCATTGTCACTCGGCATAGATAAGCCATTGTTGAATGCTAGAGTCAAGAGCACATTGATCTCTCATAGCAGAAGCAATTTCCTGTTTTCAAAAACTTGTAATGAGATTTAAAAAATGCAAACAAATCTAATATATCCACAAGAGAGATTGCAGAGTTGGATAAACACAGACAAACCGATGTTTAAACTTTTGTAACCTTCTCTAAAATTCTTTTATTAATTTGCCAGCCAGTTTATTTGCTCAGAGGCTGTACGGATCTGGAAACAAAGATTCACAAAATATATGTTCTAAAGTTGAAATTACAGTCATTTGTGAACAGAAGATTTTCACAAATTGTATGTATGTGTGTGTGTGTACATGCATGTTTAAGTATCAGATGTTTAAGGCATTGCTGTTTTAGTAAAGAAAGAAGAAGGTGCTATGTCTATTGGGCTGGTTTGTGAGTACAATGGTGTAAAATATGGAAATACTTTAGTACTTTTATTTTTTCTCAAATAGAAAGCTGGTGTTTAATTATTGAAAGGCATCTGGTGTATTATGTCTATAAGATAAATTTGAGATGCTCAACTTGGAGAAGATTCAGCCATTTAGTAAACCTATTTTACTCTACTGTGATAATTAAACTATGCTGAAAAAACTTAATTATCAACTTGACATAACATGTATGAAGGTCACAACTTGATTACTCATTAATGTGGGAGAGCCCAGTCCACTCTAAGGGCTATGATTCCTGGACAGGCTGTCCTGGGCTACAAACAAACAAACACAGAGTGAGCCAGAGAGTGAACTAGCAGCAGTACTCAACCATGGTTCTTGCCTCCATGTTTGAGTTCATGCCCTGATTTCCTTCAATGATGATTACAACCTGGAAGTTTAAGTAAATAATAGTAGTGCCAATACTAACAACTTGCCTCCAATAAGTTGCTCTTGGTTGGAGCGATTTATCGCAGTAACCGAAAAATAACTAGGATAGTTGAGAAACATGCCAAGCTTCAGGCAATCATGTTGGCTATAGAATAAGAGAAATCACGGATCATCTTCAAGTTAGACTTGACAGATGTGTAACCACTCCTCCCCAACATACATGTAGAACTATTTCTTTAGCATCAGTGGGCCCCCAAGGTTTGCTGAGCTGTTTCCACCAAAATAATAGGCTAGTGATATTGTTTCCCTGTGGGTTCCTTCTTTTTCATTGAGCATTTACACTCTAACCTGTCTCCTCTAGAGTGGCATTTTAAAAGGTCTTTCATTAGATTATCAGACAAAGTGGCTGGGTCGCCTGCTGTGAGCTTTATCTCTAAAATTTAGACACCATAAATATGTTTTCTAAATGACAGATGAGGACCTAAGCCACTTTGGACTAAAGCATTTCAGAGTTTGTTATTCATAGCACAAGGGGGAGAATCTTTTCTTTTGACTATCTCTGTAGTGTTAGTTTACTGAATTTCTTCCCCTAAACTGAAAATATATATAATTTTTTCTTTTCTGGGAATAAATCTGGAGTCTACACATGTTAGGTAAATAAAAAAGATCCTAACCTAGAACTAAACATTTTAAGGGACATATTTCAGAAAACTTTTGCTGCTTAACAGTGATCATTTATTTTTATTTATTATTGCTTCATTTATACCCATCCCTTCTCTGTTCAATAATATATATTTGCTTTGAGCTTCAAACCAAATATTTTTAAGTATGTTTTAAATGAAAATAAAAATAAAATAATATCACTTTCTTTCTTACTTTTCTTCCCTTCAATTTCTCCCAGGTACTATTGCTGCAATCCCTTTCATGTCCACCCTGCCTCGGCTCTCGAACTGATGTCCTCTTTTTTGACCATTATTATTATGTGTGCACATGAGCATATGTGCGTGCACACACACACAAACACACACATTCACCAAGTCTTATAAATCCAAGCACATGTCATACATTATTTCTTTGGTTTTTTTAATTGTTGTTGCTATGTTCCATTTTGTGAAATCTTGTATTTTAGAAAGAATCAAATATTTCCAAATATGCTTACATGGCATTGTCAGGTAGATGCACTGCTTGTCTTTTTATGCTTTATTCATAATATCATCAGGACATATAAGTTTTTAAACAACACCAAATTTAAGAAAGTAAGCAGAATGCAGGTAGAACTTGTGACATATTTACATTGATTTACTCAAAACTTGTGACAAGCTTGCCACCTTTGGAAAGCTGTAGAATACCTAGAATACTTACAAGTTCTTATTTTCTTCTAGCCATGAGATGAATCCTTTTTGCTTTGTGTTGTCCATGATATGCTGGTTCACCATGAACCCAAAATAAAGAGATCACACAATGACAGCCCAAGCTTCAAATATTGTGAGTGGATATCATCCATTTGTCCCTTATAGGTTGATTTGTCTCTGGTATTTAGACAGTCATGGAAACCTGATTAATGGAGAAGCCTTTTTTCACTTGATGATTATGGTTTCCTAGGAAGTTTCAGAAAAGTAAACAGACTGTGGTATCTGCCTGTGTTCAAATATCTTTTGATTTTATGATTTCCTCCAGTGTTCAGTGTGCTTCAATTTTCCCATTGAAAACTAAGGAATCGCTTGAACTATAAACAAAACCCACTAAGACTGTAATGCCATGTTATAGAAGTTTGGGTCCATAACTCTATCTGCTCAGAGGAGACTCTTTGTTGGAGCTTTATTATGTGTTATGAAGTTAAATGAAATACAGAAAGCGGTGATTTAGTATGCAGCATGGATTTGCCAACACTAGTTCAAATTAGACCTGCCAGCTAACCCCTATTTCTCACTTATGAGTCCAACAAATAAATTATATATGTTGGCACAATATTTATATTATTACTTTTATAGCCTACAATTTACAATCCTTGCTGTCCTTGAGAGGCTCCGTGTATTTGTTACAGTCCCCTCCAGGGAGGATTCATTGGATGAAGGCTCAACATCTGTGCTCAGGGAAAACTCAGGCTCATTCTACTATGTTCTATTTCCCAAGAAACATTATTATTCCACATTGATTGTGTAACAGTAGATTAATTATGCTGTCACATAGTGGATTTATGTCCTTGGTGGTTGTATTGGCTTGCTGACTCTAAAATGCCCAGTATACATCCTGCAGCGGGACACACATTTGTTTTATAAGCTGCATCTTTGCTGCATATTGCAAGAGAACAGGTGCTGTATAAGCTGCATCTTTGCTGCATATTGCAAGAGAACAGGTGCTGTATCTGTGTTTCAGAAAGACTAGTAGACAGGCTTCATCAGCTGGATTTGATTTTAACTATTTACGAGAATGTGAGTTGGTGTGTTGGTCATGACATTAGTCTCTGATGCACACTTCCTCAGAATGAAACCACCCATGTTTGAGTTCCACATCATCAGTTATCAGTTCTGTGACTTAAAATGGGCAAATGATTTACAGTCTGATGACCGGCAGTCTGAGATGTGTCCATTATATTAATGCTATTGTTACAGCACCGTACAACTCTTCAGGGAAAGCATAAATACATAACCTCTCCACTGACAGATGCAAACATTCTTTGTAGTTTGTATTGTGCATGGAAGTGTGTGTGTGTGTGTGTGTGTGTGTGAAACACTTTTTCAAAATGCAGAAATGACTTCCAGTCAAAACAGATCCCGTCTTCAATATTTTTTTCCTTCCTTGGACCTCAGATAAAGTCTGTACTGAATAATTGTAAAAATTTAACTCCTAAAATAAGCCAGAAATAACCCCTGAAATAGATCCTTTTCTTTCATATATTCAGTGTGCTTTTTTAAACAATGTCACTGAAGAGCTCTGTGTCTTCTCCAATACTGAAAGATCCTGGTATGTGTAGATGACATACACACAAATGACACCTCATCGTAAGTAATGTAAGAACCAGACTGTATCCTGCCTTCAGCCTGATGAACTGCTGTTTCTTAACCTATAAATGAATCCCTGTTATTACACTAATCAATAGCTTTCTTTAGTTGAAAAAAAAAAAAAACCTGAAACTCCTTACCAAGCCTACCTGCCCTTATATAAGCAACACCTGCCTTTTTCTCTCTGATATTGTTTCTTATTTTTCCTTGAATAAAATGCACAGTCAGTTCTTGATTTCATAACTCACTAAATTATTTTCTGATCTCAGGGTTTCTGGTGTTGTTGTTGTTCCATCTAGAAGGCTTGTGCCCCCTCCCCTCGTCATCAAGTGCTTTGCAAAGCCATTTCTTCAAGGTCTCTGAAAATATAAACTGTTGTGGTATTATTTTTCTCAGATACTTTTCTTAGAGTAGCCATGTTTCTTCCCAATCTACCAATATCCTGTTTCTCTTTACATTTGCTGGTATTTTGAATTTTAATAATATATACATGAATTCACATTACATGCCTCTGCTCCCTAGGAAAGCAAATATTTCAGTGTTGTATTTATGGATATATCTCTAAAGACAAAATTATAGAACAGTGTGTTATTACGTTTTTATATAACTAAAACAAATAATTTATGTAATAAACTAAGAAAAGGCTAGCTTTTGTTTCATAGTTTAGGAATTTTCAGTCTGTGAATTATTGGCTTAATTGCCTTCAGACCTGTGGTAAGACAGTGCAATATTACAGACGTATGCTCAACTCATACATACCCAAGTAGAAAAGAGTAGAAAAGGAAGAGACAAGATCTTATCACGAACACTTCCCTTCAAGACTGTGTCTAGAGACTTAAGACCTTCACACTAGGCCAAATGTATTGAAGAATTTGCCAGTTCTCAACAGGACCATGCTGGAAACCATGACTTGCCCACATGGACTATAAATGAAATTGAAGATCTGAGCGGTGGCACCCAGGGAACAGAAATGGGTTAGACAAAGTAGGTAGACAAGAATAGAAATGGATTGCAGGGGTCTCTACTCTAGGCTAACAACACATAGTCACCATTTAAATGCAGAATATCATAACTCCAAAGTATTAGTTTAGAAACTATTTTTGCTGTATAGTTATTTTGCTTTTGCTTTAAAGAGAATGACATCTGCACTATTCATCCTAATTTACCATTTAATCATGCAAATAATACTAATGAATAAGCTATCACTATAAAATATGTATTTTATCAAGTAAGACTAAAAAGCTATTTAAGAGAATATTAATAGCCATGACTAATTTGCATTAATTCCAAGGTTATGCTGTTCATCTATCGAAAGGTTTGACCTACCATTTCAGCAAAAGTCAGTCATACCCCTCTTACTAAATCAGTTTTTTTCTCCTACCTGGAGATTTTTAGAACAATATACAGCTATGAGAATGTCAACTGTTTGGGCTAGTGTATCCTATTAGTTTGGCAGAATTTTATTCAGAACTTGAAGTTGTGTTGCTAAAACAAAACAAAACAAAAAGTAATTCATGACTGACTTAACACTGCTGGTTTTGTTGCTAATAATTAGATCATAGTAACTAAATGTGGGAGTTCAAGAAAGAGAACTGAAAACAGTTCTGATAACGAGCTATTAAAACAAATGATTTTTTTTTCTGAACTGCAACTTTGAGCTGTGGGTGTTAGAGCAATTACTCTGTGCCCATTATAATCAGCACTAAACAGAACCACTTCATGTCCCTCCCAGAAACTATTTTCCTCCTAGGTGAAATTATAGGTCTATCCCTCTATGATAAGAGTCATTGGACCATATTTCAACAGAAAACAATAAAGTCTCCAGCAAAACCTTATATAAAAAGCTCCTTTTATTAAAGAAGAATTTGTAAAATATCCCTAGTAATCTGGGAGAATGTAGACACAGATTGCCAGCATATGAACAGATTCTTATAGACATGACAAGATTTTCAGAAATAATTATAATATGCTTAAAAGTAAGAACCGCTCCACTATAAAGGATCTCTTCACTCCATAAACAGTGGATGGGAGGAATGAGTCACACCTTCATCCTATAATTCTTTATTGATTGTCTTATATGTCTCTATGTCCCAGATGGGGTGTTGGCAATCAAAGATAAGCAATCCCGGGAGACCCCAGTGTTTATTAGGTGAGTCACACACACACATAAGCAGAGGAAGTCTCTGTTCCTAACATTAAGAAGGGATGAGTCCTTTGGATCCCATCTGTCTTCCCAGGACAGTTTACACCTGTGTCTGAATACTATTGTGTAACTCATAATGAAATATATTGTCTAATGTCTTCATATCTATTGTTCTCAATTCCCAACCCAGATCAATCAGTATGTGTAATGTGAAACTACAAATTGTTAGTATTGTGATACTCCCGAAAAGCCCAGCACAAAGAGGGGCACAGAGTAGACACGAGGCACCAAAGACAACAAAAAGTCATGTCTGTATTCACTGTAGGTGGTAGCACTACTGAATTGTGCTTTCTAGTAAAAATGTCAAGGTACAAACTCTAAATCATGTAACTTTTGATCACCTGTTACTTTAAAATGAAAACATTATCAATTCTAGCTTTCTTTTCCTTTAAAACAAAAACATTTGCCTATATTGTTTATCATTACCAAATAGTTTACATGTTATGTATTCATTTTTTATCAAAACTTTCCTGAGTAGATTGGAAGCTAAACGGGGATAGGCATTTTTTATTTAGTGATTGCATAGGTGGTGCATGCTTTGTAGTTAGAAGTATGTACTATTCTTCTTAATGATTTGTTTCTAGTTTTTGAAATTTCAAGTGACTAAAACAGTGACTGGTCCATAAAAAGTGTGAGATAGATATCAATTTAATGTAAGACAGATGATTTGTCTTGAAAAAATCAGGGAACTTTGCATTTCATGTAGAAAATATATGGAGTATGTAAACATAAATGTATATTATGGAAATAAGTGAAGAAATTAATGAACAGAATGATTTTAATAGATTCATAAGTTCCCTGAAGTGTTCTAATATATATGCTCAGAACTAGCATACATATAAAAGTTGTTATTAAATTGAAAATAAGACTGCATCTTAAAAGACATTTATATATATGAAGTTATGGTGCTTTAATTATTTTCTCACCATTTAAAGGCCAGTAATCCATTTATGGCCTGTGTTATAATTGATGTTTTATTAAGGTTGTGGTAGTGAGGGCATTTGCTGTGCATTGATGGTCAGACTCAGGTTGTAACTCTAGCTAGAATCACAGTTATTGCTAATTGTAATGGGCAACAGCACTAACATTTATAACGAGAAATAGGTCTAATACCCAAAGCTCACTTCTGTTCTGGTCTTTTCTTAACAATCTTAAACTGCCAAGGAAATTCCTTTCTGGTGTATTCCTACTCAATGATATCTGATCCTGAAGTGGGCAAAGCATCTTCTGTTTTAATGCCATAAGGTTAATAACTCAAGGTGCTGGCTTGCATTTCAATCTCTGCTGTAGGAATGAGGAGACTGAGGCAGCAAGAAGAGTCATCTGCCCAAGGTCACACATACCATTAGAGTGGAGTCGGAGAGAGAATCAAGATACCTTCTGTTCTGACTCAGACTTCTTTCCCTGCTTGCTACCAGCTTAACCGTCTCAGATAGACCCTAGACTGCCTTGAGGACCAAGGCAACAGTCATAGTTTCAGGACTTTTTATTGCGTCAGCCAGTAACTCTGAAAGGTCTCCTTTTACTACATTGCCCCTCATACTTAATTGGAGTGCTTGCTGTCACAATTGTTAAACTTAATTTTGAATATGTTTCTTAAACTTTTGTTTTGCACCTAGTTCAATAAACAAAAGCAGTAGTCCAATTCAATCAGCACTTTTAGCATGATAATGACACAGATTTCTTTCACTTTGATTATTGTATACTTTTTTTTTTTAAAAAATATACTCAAGCCAAATAAATATATCCCCAAAGATGAATATATGTTAGTCATCCTTTCTTGTAATCCTATTTAATATGGGCAAATTCACAGCCAGATTTCCAAGCCAAATTCTTGGCTTCTTTCATTCAGAGTTTTCATCTCTTTTGTGACACCCATTCCCCTCAAAGACAACCTGTTTCGACTACTTTGTCATTCTACTTGAAAAAAATATTTAAAATTATTTATCATTCACTTATCTCCTTGATACCATAACCAAGGCTGCTAACTCAATTATTATTTGAATATGAATGAAGAAAATTGTAACAGAAGTCACCCATAGCCACATGTTCTGAGTTTCAACTTACTTTCCAAGGACTAGTTACAATTTAATTTTTTAAGAAAAGTAATGTACAATGGATGCAGCTCTTGAAGCCATTCCTTTTTGTTATATTATCCCATCTCTCTCTCTTTTTTTGTCCAAAGTTATTGCAAGCTTCATGTTGTTTTTCTACAGAATCTGAAGCAATGCATTCATGTCCAATGGAGGCTGCATACTAGTTACTAATCTGACAGGATGCAATAATAAGACAAATGTATTGCCAAAGAGAAAAATGAGAAGAATGTACAATTACTTAATGGAAGAATTGGGGTGAAAATCTTCAGGTTTTTCACATGTACCAGCTGAGATGGTGAATTATGTCAGTGAATTACACCAGTTCTGTGCACATGTGAACATGGACTGGGCTGCCCCTAGCATGGCATGAAGTCATTTTGTCATGTCAAAAAATAATAATAATTAAAAACTCTAAAGTGCTTGACTAAGAGAAACAATTCCACATATGTATTTTGAAAGATTTTTATCCCCAAGGACTACAGCAATTTGTTCTTGACATCAAATGCAGTGCAAAGTAATGTATATTTTCTCAGATTAAAAGAAATTATTTTGTGTAAAGATTTCATTATTTTTTTTAAGATTTCATTATTCTTCACAGTGCAGGCTTACTGAACATTCATAGACAACTCATTGAATCTTAGATTTATGAGTTGTAGGTTTGCTTGTTTAGAAGACACTATGAAAAAGGACTCTGGGTTAACAGTCAATCTTACTTTCCAGTATCAAAGTGTTATGGAGTTTTCATGAGAGTTTCAAGCGTACCATTAGAAAAGTGAACAGTTACCCTCACCCCACAGATGCCAGCTAACAGGGTATAGAAGCATTCCTTACCCTTAGAAGTGCATGCCTTTTTCATCTTGCTTTAAATATTTAGTAGTTTAATATACCCAACTGGAAGTTCTCTGAAAATTAAAAAAAGAAAAGAACTCTGGATCTAAGGGAGCACAGGTTTATATCAATGTCAACTAGATGATATACAACTACATGATATCTAGTGAGAAGATATCTCTCTATTACCATTGTGCCCCCTCACCCGCAAATTGCACCATCATTGTTATCTCATGGTCTGTGCTACATCCAAACTGACTTTAGAAAAAAACAAGAGAAGAACATAATATGAACTTGCATGAACTTGGAGCCCACATGAAAAAATGAAGAGTTTAATAAGTGGTTATTATTAAGAAGCAACAAAATTAAGTGTAACTTTTTTCTATTGATATTTTTCAGTGTTTGGAAATAGTGGGTTCGTGACCTCTTGGGTCATATATAAGAAGAGTTATGCTAATAAATTCCTTACAAAATCCTCATCACTTCAACTCTCTGTCCTTGAGGATGGGGATCTTAAATCTTTGCAATACACGAAGAATGTTTATCCCACAGGAATTTTGTCTTCTGGTTTTAATAAACAAAGTATTATTTTTGCGCCTGCTGCTTGCCCAGGGGATATGACTTAAATAATCAAAGGTATTTGGAGCAAGGCATTTTTACTCCTTCAATATCAGTCTAGAACTCACAGAAACGTCCAAGCAACTATTCAGAAAGCTATGTTTTAGTTTGAGCTAGATGCCCAAATGTGAATGCAGTGTTGGAAAGCAGGACTATTTAGGAAAAGGAGCCTCTTTAAGCCTATTGTTCCCACTCCTCCTTCTTCTGAGGTGATTTCTGCCTTCTGGAGATTTAAATACTTAATTCTTGCCTGCTGTTTCTTAATTAAACAAACACTTTAAATGTAAGCTAAACAGTATTGCGTTAGGTAGGCATTTCTCAATACTTTTATGAGTACCTCGCATTGCAGTCATGTGGGAAGTAGTCTTCCTCCCTCATAGACTGTGTAGTGAAGTCATCAGTTTGGAAGTAGAACCTAAATATATTAGCGCTGTCTCCCTCTGTTGACTGTAGAAAGACAGAGATCTAGTCTGATAAATCAAAAATTTTGTTTTTCAGGACAGATCACCTTTTTAAAGCAGATATTTGACTTAGCATGATCGATTTTTTTTTGGTGGGGTGGAGTGGAATGGAATCAAAGCAAACAAGCACCATCAAGCATTTGCACAGCACTCCATAGCTGTGAAATTTTGCAGGGCTGGAGGGATTTTTCTTGTATTTCCTAGTATGCTACTGTTTGTTTCTTCAAATTCTTATTGAATCCAGTTATCTGAAGTTTCTCTAATAATATCCTTAAAATGAATTTATTTCTCTTTTTCTCCTGTCTGTCTACATAATAGGAAAAAAGTGAAAGTCAAGTTTGCTTCTAATTTTTATGCTACAGCATTGACAATCTTTTAATTTTGGCCACATTTATTTTTGTTAAGATAGTGAATACCGAAAAAAGATGTTCACAAGTCATCCCTAGCACAAAGGTGCAGTGAAAGGTCAAATTTTAATAATATAATTGATTCATCTATTATCCTCTGAAATAGCTCCTAGTATCCCCTAGTATTTTTTGTGCCCCCAGCGAAAGACACGTTTCTTATAGGGAAGATCTAATATACTTTCTGAACACATAAGCTGGAAAATGTCACCCTCAAGCATGCACCTGAACTGGCTCATCTCTGAGTATTCATCAAAGCATCATCCCTAAGGCCAACACTTTGCATGATGGAGTCTGTCATCAAAGCTGGAGCTTCATTATCACACCTTATTCCTGGGACAGTCTTCCATAGTAGTGTTTATTGATGCTCCTAATTATGCCTTTCAGTAAATGTAGCTCAAACCCATCTCCTCGTTAGTAAAAAACTGTCATTAGTTATTCAGAAAAGCTTGATGTAAAACTGGGCATGGTAGTGTATGACTCCTAGCACTCAAGAGAAGGTGGCAGGTGAATCTCACAACTGAGAAGGCAGATACTGCTTCTGAAAAGACTGATTTTATTTCTTTATTAATATATACATCTTGATAACAGAGCCACTAAAATTTGTGTAATAACTTCATGTCATATATAGTAATCATTTTTGAAGTTATTTTTAATTAAATATAATCAGAAGTGAACTATATCTAATGTTGCCAAAGAATTGTTACTTCCCTAGTATGCTGTCAATTATTTCATTGTATGTAAAATTCTTTATAGATGTAGAAGATTCGGATTGAAGTAGGTTAATAGGACCAGTTCATATTTTATAATGATATCACTGTGAAGTTCATTATTTAATTGCCTTAGAGTCATATCAAAACTGGTTCCAATGAACTTGGGCTTAATATGTAGCATGAGAATCCACAGTTTTCAACATAAGTTACTTCTTTGGGCGCTGGTGAGATGACTTAGTGGATACAGCCCTTGCTACTTAAATGTGAAGACTTGAGTTTGAATCTCCAGAATCAATATAAAAGACAGGCATGGTAGCATGTTTCTGCAATAACAGGGTTGCTACAGTGATATTTGAGTAGAATCCCTAGCAAATGTTGGAGCAAACAAGAGACCCTGTCTCAAAAAAGGTGGAAAGGGCAGACCACTACCGAGGTTGTCATCCAATACACATGCACTACGGCACCTACATATCTTCACTCAAACCAAACACAACCTCACATACATGCATGTGTGCGCCCCATGAATCTGTGTAAATATGCACGTGTGCATGCACACGCACATGCACACACACACACACACACAGAAAAGAATAAGAATTTCTTCTTCATCAGGGATGATAATATGCATCTGCAATAGTGTAGGAGATAATGTGATGGGCAGTTAAAGAATGCATGCTTTCCTTGATATTTATAATGACAAGATTTAAAATAGTCAAAGATGTCATATTTAAAAGTGATAAGCCACATTCAAAGACATTTTGCTGCCAGGAATGACAAATGGCATATGTTTCATTCAGCGCTCAGTTTCATTTGATGCTGAGAGCTTGCTCTGCCACGCAGATAAGCTCAGTACAAAAACATGCTCAGAATGCAATCCTTTGTAATCCTTGGAAATTCCCCAGGAGCATCTATGGATGAGGATACTTGACTGCCACCTAAGCCTTCGCCTGGTTCTACAATGTATATTACTTGTTGACTTTCTTCAAGAATTTCTACTAGAGAGCACCTTAAAATATAACCCCAGTATTCACTGTCCCAGTCCAACCCTAACTTTCACAGTTTAAGGATCTGGAAAAGGGATCAACTTAAAAGGGTCATTTAACAAGTCAGTACTAAAAATTTAAATTAATAGCTCTCCTACTCTTACTAAAGCCCAGATGCTTCTATAAAAAGTCAAATTTTAGAATATTATTAATAATATAGACATTCAAAAACAATACAAATTCATTGATTATTATGCTTTTGAAGAAGTTTTTATGAATACATTGGCTAGATATTGAAAAATTAATATTAAGAGAAACAGTAAACTATGCTATGATGTGTACTAAAACTTCAATGAAAGAGTTCTTTGATTTCGAACGAAGTCTACTGATATTTTATTGAATACTTTCCCTTGTTCTGAGTACTTGTCTCCTGGAATTCATGAAATAAAGTTAATTTTCTATGTGATAATATTAAAAAAATATGGCCTTTAAGGGGTCTAAGTCCTTACAGATGGAGTTGTGTTATGCTGCCTTCCCCTTTTCATGTGAGAACCTTGGAAACCGATGCTGTCTATGAAGGTGGACCTGCTACACATCAGATATGGAGAAACCTTGAACTCTGGCTTCCCATCTCCATAAGGAATCCATTGATTTCATTTATAACGGTCTAGTCTCTTGCATTTTGGAGATTGCTGTCTAAATAAATTAAGAGAGCATTGGTAGTGAGGCTGTAATAGAGTTCGAAAAATGGAGAAGAGCCTTAATATAGAAGAAAACTTTAACTTTAGAAGAAAAGGCTTCGGCACCTGAAACGGAACTTTAAAAAGGCATTTTGAAAAGACTGGGAAGGAAGCTGTAGTGACCACAGCTTAGTCTTGTTAGGTATGATCAAGCTCAGAATGTTGGTAGAAATATAGTCAGTGTGAACTGTTTTGGTGCCCATCACAGCAATGAAGAAGATGCTCTTAGGAGCTCCAAGAAGGTTATCCATTAGTTGGCAATGATTGAATTCTAATGTTCTGTGGAAGAAACTTTACATGAGAGTGAATGTTTGACAAAATAATGTATTAAGTGTCTTGAAGATTTAAGAAGTGGGAAACAAAATAAACATGAAAATCTGTAATTACTTTAAAATTTAAAAACGATAAGATTTTATTTTTATTTCAAGATCCTCTCTCTCTCTCTCTCTCTCACTTTGTGTGCGTGCGTATAGTGGCATTTCATTTGTATTTTAATAAATAAAATTTAACTGAAGATCAGAAAAGTAAAATAGACCCACAGGCCAGTCTTACAGACCAGGCAGCAATGACACACTTTTAATCCCAGTAGCTACACTAGCTTGCCACAGAAGCCAGCAGTAGTGCTGCAAGCTCTTAATCCAGAACTAGAGCAGATTATAAAATGGGAGGAGACAGTTGTCAGTCTCAGTCTTATTCTGAGATTCCTGGAGGCAGGATCACCATTTTCGGGCTGATGTTGAGGTAAGAGACAGTAACTGGCTGCTTTGCTTTTCTGGTCTTCAGGATGAATCCCAATATCTCTAAGTTTTTATTATTAGTGCTACGTGTGTGTGTGTGTGTGTGTGTGTGTGTGTGTGTGTGGATTAGTACTCAGGGAAGACAGATGGAAACATTGGATCCTCTGGATCTGGAGTTACACATAGTCAACTGCTTGGTTAGGTTCTGGGGTGTAACTCAGGTCCTCTGCAAGAAAGCACAGCCCTAATTGCTGAGCCATCGCTCCAGACTCAAATATTTAGGAAGTTCTTAGCCTTGCTGGGACACAAAAGGTGAAAAGTGTTAGTGGGGACACCAGTGGAGCCTAATCAAAGTTTCCTATGCAAACTGGTTGGAATAGAAGCTTTTTTCAGTTAAAACCAGCCTTGAGTCTCAGCATTATAGACGGTATCCAGAAAATTCATGGGTGTCTTTGGAATGAGGAGTCTAATGAGTAGAGGGATAGAATGACCTTATTTTCCTGCCAAGAAAAACCAGAAATGGAGGCCAGAGGGGCATCCTATGCTCTGAATGTCCTCTCTCAATGTCATATGTTGAAATTAAAGTATCAATGGGGTTTTTATTAAGACATGGCATTAAGATCACTGTACTCTATTCACATAAAAGGTATTAATGCCCTAATAAGAGGGCTCTTAGCAAACTTGGAATGGTGGCTTAAATGGCCACAGCTGAGCCTGTGGGCTGCTGCTGGGAATCCCTATTTTGTTCACATTTTTTTTTCCTGAAAGACAAATTTTTATTATTATAAAAAGAAGCAAATGTAAACAAAGATCCTACAGGTAGTCCAAAACTAATACAACAAGGTTCACAGATGTACCCTTCAATTTTCTAGAAGCCACATTACAAAATGAAAGAGAAACAGATTAAATGGATTTTAATAATATATTTTCTTGGCCTATGTATCAAAATGTCTTAACTTCAACATAAAATCAATGTAGCAGTGTTAACGAGATATTTTATCCTGCTAAGTCATTGAAGCACAGTATGTATTTTAATCTTACAATAGTACTCAGTTGGTATTCAGATCCCTGCAAATGCCCCTAACCACAGACAACTTCTGGATACCCTATTGAACAATGTGCTTCTAAATTCTAACTTTTAATCATTTCTTGAAATAAGGCAGTAAGAATGACTTTATCAGAGAAAAGACTTAACATAATCATTGCACACAAGAAGGCTGGTACAAGCACCTTTCTTTTAAGACACTAGTAAACTTTCAGCTCAGTGAATGGGCTAAATTGTTATAGAAACTCAAAACCCTAACAATAAAAAAATTAAACAAATAGGACTACAGTCATGATGTAGTATTTATTATACTCATTTTACAATGGTACAAAAAGGATATAATAAACTCACAGAAGTATACAAATACATATTGTGTGTTAATAGATGAAAAGTAGATTGCATTTGCATTTTGCATAGTAAATATTTCTGTGAAGTAAACAAAATCAATTTTATCTTAAGTAAATATGTGGTAAAGCACTTTTGAAAATGTAATTCTATCCGTGAATGGTATTAATTTTTATCTTTATGCCTTTATGTATATCTTCTAATTCTATAATACAAATATTCCTGTTATATCCATGATTTCTAAAAAAAAAAAATTAAATGTATGCATTTACTATGTGCCTTACTACCCCTTTTCATTTGCTGTGATAAAATGCCCAGGCAAAAACAACTTAGGGAAGAAAAGTTTTGTTTTATTTTATCACCCAATTACACACTATGGTCCATCATTGCCAGGAAGCTAAGGCAGCAGGAACTGAGCAGCTAATAACATCCTCTGGCAAGAAAAGAGTGAAAATGAATGCTGAATTCTTGTCGTCAGCTTGCTTTCTCCAATATTCTACAGTCTAGGACCCAAAGCACAGAGCATAGTACCGCCCACAGAGGACTAGTGCTATGTCTTCTCACAGTCATTAACATAAAAACCCTCCCAAAAACATGCCTGTAGGTTAACCTGATGTAGACACTACCTCACTGAGAATTTTTTCTCAGATGATTCTAGATTGTGCCAAATTGACGATTAAAATTAATCTCCACAATATATCCCTTAAAGTGGAAAAATAGGAAATATGAAAGAAAATATAAGTAACATGATCTCTCTGATGCAGAAGGTATATATAAACATACATAAAAGAATCCAGAAAGACGTACCAAGTTACCAGCTAGCATTTCACCTAGACATTAACATTAGAAGGCAAGCAAGAAATAACTAGTCTTCTCTTAAGTCTCTGAAAACATAACTGTAATGAGACAATTTGAAAGGTTTTTGTATTTGTGTTTTGATATTTTTTAAAGATTTATTTATTTATTATATATACAACATTCTGCCTCCATGTTGCCCGCACGCCAGAGGAGGGCACCAGATCTCATTACAGATGGTTGTAAGCCACCATGTGGTTATTGGGAATTGAACTCAGGACCTCTGGAAGAGCAGCCAGTGCTCTTAACCCCTGAGCCATCTCTCCAGCCCTATGTTTTGATATCTTTTAAAGTAAGTAAAACCTAGACCAAAAACATACCAACATGATGATACATTTTTGTGGTCACCTTGTTGCTCTTTGCTTGGTTTCTAGAGTTTTCAGAAGTAGAAGCTGATGCCATGATGACCAAACCTGTTCAGATAACCCAAGAAGTAGAAGAATTTCCCCTCACAGAGTATGTATTTATACAGACAAGGTCCAGAAGATGGCAACGTAGCATTTTCGTAGTCCTTAAGCTCTTAAGGCCTTAGATATTACTAAAATCATAATTTAAAAGACAAAAATTTAGCAAACAGGGCATCTGATTCACTAAATGTGTTCAAGTTAAAGTAGAATGTCTTCCTGCCCCAACACCCTGAACAAAGGGAAATAAAGAGCCTTGATTTTCTAGACATCAAAAACTTTATGGGTTTTGAAAAATATTGTAACTATACTACATTACTTTAATGATAACAAAGATGTTTGTGCAACTTTCAGTGCCTTAAAAATGAGTTAGATGGTCAAGGACACAAAGTCTTCTGGACTTAAGAATAATAATTTTAATAAGTAAAACAAACACATGCACACAAACATAAAAGTAAGTAAATGAAACTTTAAGAAGTTTCATTTTTTGTCAGTTTTCATACTGACAAAACTGGTGGCAGTAAGACTATAAAATAAAAGAGGCTGGGGATTCTAAAGAGGAAACAGATCACAGGAGCGTGTAATGACTTTTCTCATGAGGCATCTTCTAATCTAAGGAAACCAAGCTTGTAGTTTAGTTACTCTGATGGGAAGGCATCGGGAAAACAGTGGATGCATGCCTTCTGGGGCTAAGTTTCCCATGGGAAACCAATCCTGCATTAACAAGCACGGTAAGATCTGATGATCCTGAAGTCACTGGTTCAGGGATAGGAAAAGGGAATCTGTGATGAAAACAGAAAGAAAACAAGTAAATTAGCTGGGCTCGCTTGTTCTCATCTATGAGACAGCATAATATAATACAGTTCTTCAGAGACTGAGTCAGGAGAATCGGAGTGAGATATCATCCTCAGCTGCATAGCAAATTGGGGCTAGCCTGGGTTATATGTGACCATGTTAGAAAAGAAAAAGAAACACACACACACACACACACACACACACACACACACAGAGGAATGATGTAGAAAGGGAAGGAGGGACAGAGAGAGACAGAAAGACAGGCAGATAGACAGAGGGAAACAGAGAGAAAGTAAGAATGGGAGGAAGGAAAAGAGGAAAAAAAAGAATTCTGAGAACTCTACACCTTGTAAGTTCAGAATCTTGCCTTTTGTGCTGACCAAATTTGGGGTCCTTGTATGATTTATAGTAGAAATGAAAAAGATATGATTCCCCAGACTTGATATGGAGAAGACAATCAGGAAGAGATAAAATGAGTGTAGGAGAGCAGTTAGGTGCTCACTGCAATACTTCAAAGAGAGGAAACTTAGATCTCAGTGACATCTTGGAGACTGTGAAAAGAGTCAATGCCAGATGCCATGTTTATGTCACCTTGTTTTTGATGTCTGACTTATGGGCAAACGGAATCTTGGACATAAAAATGATCAAAAATGAATATACCCTTTACTCCTAATACATATCTTGAAGTTACTTCCTTAGAAATGATCTCACCCACAAGAACCAGTTCTCATATACAAGTACACACAAGCCAATTGTTTTTGTTCTTACTTTGCTTCTATCACCAAGAAAATAGAAAACAGTGGTGATGCATTTAAATGATACGATACCATACAGCATTTAATGTGAACTGTATTGATGTGTATTAACATGGGTGAGTTCCATTTGAAATTGACTAAAAAAAGGAAAATTAAGTTGTATGATATAAAATGATACGTGTATATTATAGCACACAATTCAATATTGTGTATCGAGTGTATGTACCTATGTCTCAGGCAACAAAGAAACAACTAGAATTAGCATGATGTGAAAAATTCATGGAATAATAGATATTTAAGAATAAACAAAATGGAGAAGAGTTTATATACATCAGTTACTCTGTATTTCTTTAAATTTTCCTAAGTCCCTTGGATTTACCCAGGGACTGAGGACAAAACATTTATAAAAGGTTACTATTGGAAGAGTTTAATGTCTTAGCAGGTAAAGACATTTGCACCAAGCCTGCTAGCCTAGGTTTAATCTCTGTATAGTGGAAGGAGAGAACTGACTCTCACAAATTGTTCTTTGGCTGTCATGTGTTGGCCGTGGCGTGTGCAACTGTCTAAACCAGTAGTTCTCCACCTATGGGTTATAACCCATTTGGAGGTTGCATATCAGATATTTACATTAAGATTTACAACAGTAGAAAACTTTGGGAGAGGGTTGAAGGGGAAGGAAGCAGAGAAAATACAGAACTCAATAAAAATTAATTTTAAAAAGTTATAAAATAGCAATGAAATACTGTTATCCTTAGGGTCACCATAACTTGAGAAACTGTATTAGTCACAGTATTAAGAAGGTTGAGAATTACTCTAATAACTAAATGTAAAACAAATTTAAAAAAATCATTTTAATCAATAGAGGCTAGCCACTGATGTTTCATTCTAGTTTACCCGGAAAACCAATAACTACTTCAATTCTGTTCAGTAACTTAACAAAATCTCAGTGAGAGCCCAGTGTGAATCAGGTACCCTTCTAGGCATTGAGAAGATGCTCATAGCACGTGACCATCAGGAATCATCAAGTCTTAGGTCTTGTTGGGAGTAACACAGAGAGCTACTGAAGATGAGATAAGGAGGAAGTAGATGCACTGTGAGGGTTACACACTTACTACAACTGTGAGAAACTTTAAACAGCAAAAATGTGTGCACACAGTTTTATGACAAATATCGTATTGTTATTAGAAGAAAATTGATAATGTGATACTTCCCAACATCATAGGAACAAAACCAGTGAGCAGAAGTTGTAAAAGTCGAAAAATTGTTAGAATTGAAACTTTATCATAACCAGAATGGCAAAAACAAGAAGAATAAGTCTCTGTAAAAGTTTATTTCTTTTTCCAAAGGCAAGTTGCACACCTTATGAAATTCATAAGCCAATCATATACTTAAAGTCAAATGTTAAGCCCACCTAATTCATTTTAGAAAGAAATCAAATGTTAAATAACATGTATTTACATATGAAAATTCTTTCTCATGAATTTACACAAATTTTAGAAAAGCAGTGAGGGCTGGCTAAATGGCTCAGTGGGTAATATACTTGTCACATAAATATGATGATGAGGAAAATTCAAGTGGAGATGGAAGGAGAGAGAGAGAGAATTAATGACTCCTTGATTTTGTCCCTCAACCTCCATAAGTGCATTGTGGGGCACACAGCCAACTTACCTCTTTCTCAAAAAATTGTAAATTAAAAAAAAAGAATATTAATGAAATTTCTTTTCTTCTGTACTGGAACAAATGGGAAATTTATATGCATAACAAGCACTCTACCAATAAACCACATTATCTAGTTCTGAAAATCACTTTTTAATGCACAGTTATTTACTCAGGGTCATATATAATTGAAATTAGACTATTAAACTATCTTCATGTATTGTTTATTGAATTATTATCTCAGTTCTAAGAGGTTGTTGGTACTAACATGAGTGTCCTATTAAAGATGAATAGCAAGCATTTCAGATAAATGAAAAAATAAGCTACTAAAGCTTCTCTGAGGTTCTGTAATAAAATTACTTGATTTCTATAGCAATAGAGTTTTCCTGTGAGTGACAGTTTAGCTCATTGGATAATTTTAGATTTTTAATCAGGATGATCTTGGCTCAAATTTTACTAAAATAATTTCCCATCTCAGTTAAAATATTCTATGTTCTGTAAGGTTTACATTTCTTATTTATCATATTATGATCATACTGATTATATTAAAGATGATATAAAGCTGTTGAGAAAATTAAAGAAATAATGACTTCATTCAGAGTAGTTCTTCATGACTAATGAACGTTTGTTCAGGTTTTGTTATTGCATAGTTTCAAGAATTATCATCAGACAAGTATGAAGATAATAATAGTTTATTGCAGGAAGAAATTAATTGAAACACAGGTAAAAGAGAAGAAGAAAATTAGTGTCTCTTACTCTCCAAATGTTCTGTCACAAAGTTTTATCCTAACTAGGATAAAGTACAAACTTAAAACAGTGACCATATTAAATATCATGTAAAAAATTTAAGTCTTAGTAACATTCTGCTTGGAAAGAATAGATCAAAATTAGTATAGCTATCATTCATTGGTGTGAACAATTGGAATGTGATCCTCTCAGTTTTCTCTTTATGGAGATCTGTACAATGCTAAAGTGGTAACTGATGACTTAATTTTTATGTATGTAGGCTTTTTTCTTTCTTCATACTAAAAGCCTGAATTCATCTTAGAACCTCACAGGTATAGAAGGGTGTTATTTACAATCATCACAGAAATTGTTATTTACAATCATCACAGAATTGCAGTGCTCTTGATGCATGACTTTTCTTGGGGAGATATGAACATAATGAGAGTTACATCAAATAAAGCAATAGTTAGAGATCATGGGAACAATTGTACCTAAATCCAACCTTCTGAATCAATGGTTTTTCTGGTTTTACACATTTACACATTTACAAATGTGTGAATTACTTTGCAGGAGTGCTGGTAACATTTAAGGAGCTGAAGCACTAAAAAGTTCCAGCCAAGCATGGGTAAAAGCTCAGAAATACTGTATTATTGAAGTTTCTTTCAGAAATATCTGTCAGATCTACTGAGGATTCACTCTCTGAACAGTAATTGTTTACTGCCTATATAAAATGATAGAGGGGAATCCTGAGTCTTGTAAGTTTTGAAATTGCTGAGTTTTCTGAACCTTATCAACTTCATTTGCTTCCAATAATTCTTGCTTTCCTCTCCAGGAGGTAACAAAAGACCTATATATATATATATATAGACCTATATATATATTATATATATAATACACCACAAATTAGAAAATAGCATATATTCTAGCATATATTATTCAAATATTTTCCTGATTGAAAATTACACCTTTAATCTGAGAAGTTGGGAGGCAGATGCAGACATATTTCTGTTAGTTTGGTATGAGTCTGGTTTAGGCCAGTCAGGGTTTTACTTATTAGTGAAACTCTGTCTCAAAAGCAAGTCCTGTTTCACCAACATCATTAAAATATATAGAGAACGTACCTATGTGAAATATTATATTTGCACTGGTACATTGTGCATTAACATACTGATATCCAGGGTCCTTTCACAAATTCTAAACCAACATCAAGTTTAAGGTGAATACACATGAATTCTTCACTCCTTTTTCAATTATCTCTGCTATTCCCTGATGCCTTAATTTATCAATTAAGAACACATATAATGGTCTTAATTTACTTTCCTAAATCAACATAGCTCTCTCTATCCCTTAACTGAACTCTCCTGGAAACTAGATTGCATATAAGTAATTCTCTTCATAAGAAGATGATAGAATTTGAAAAGAAAAAAAAAGAGCCCTGTTACCTTCACATTTTTACATATAATGTACACAATCTAAGATGTCTGAGATCACTACTATTGCATGTAATATTGGTTGAAATGCAGACTTATTCACTTCTAAGTTCAAGTACCTATGTTTATCTACTATTTTTATGAGTTTGTTGAGAATTCTGTGCATGTTTTGATCATATTCACCATCTCTCCCTAAACTATCCTGAGTTCTATGTTGATTCTTTTCCTGCCTAATTTTGTATCTTTTTCCTTACTATCAGTAGGTCAGTTTGTGTGGCCCAGTGTTCTTAGGTGTGTCATCTTCTACTGGAGCATGACTGAGTGACTTAGTAAGGACTATGCTTTTAGAGAAAGCTTATTCTTCTTTCTTAGAAGTTAAGAACTGCCAATGGCTTTGCAGCTAAGATGGAACTTTGTGTCCAGTTGGGGTTTGGTCTGCTTTAGACATGCAAAGTTCTTAAGCATGGTGTCACAACCCCTGAGTTTATACATGTCACTGTCTTTCTTTGTTTGAAAGTTACTATTTCCTTTTCATCCACCACTTTTTGGCCTTAACACTTTTCCTGACCCTACTTCCGAAATGATCCCTGAGGCTTTAGAGAAGGGGATTAAGTATAAATGTACTGCTTAGGACTGGACATCTCCAGTTTCTTGTACTCTGCACCTTGGCAAGTTGTGGGTCTCCATATTCATCATGTACTTCAAATAGAAATTTCTTTTTTGAAGGCTGAGTGATTCCTTATTCTATGGGTATAGAGATAAGTCATTTTGAATAGGTTTAATACTATGTCCATTTATCAGAGAAGTAATACTAGTGGGTTCTCTCCTCTGATGTATTGCCTGTCTAACCATAGGTCCTTGTCCCAGAAAGGGTGCCACATACATGGTTCATCTTGTGGAGCAAGCCTTAAATAGAATCAGAAAGTGGTTGGTTACTCCTATGGCATTCATGCCATTACTACACCAGTGGACATGCCTATTGATTTTAAATCATTTTACATGTTAAGCCTCACAATAAAGCAAGCAATCACAGTCTGGTGCCTGGAGTTAAATATTAATGTTCCTTGGTAGAAATGATATAATAAAAATAGGAAACAGACACTGAATACATCATACCAAGAGAGCACTTAGTATGTTTTAATGTAGCTCCCAAATCTCTCACTGATGCCCTATTTTCTTTTTTTAAATTACATAAATTTTTTTCATTTATTTTACATACTGACCACAGTCCCCCTCCACTTCCATTCCCTCTAGTTGCCTCCATCTACTTTCTTCCCATCTAGTATGTTCTATTTATCTGAGCACTCCGTAGCTACATAACCTCAAAGCATAACTAGTTATGAGTTTCTGCATTAAGTGCTGCTTATAAAAAATGGAAACATTTCTGGTCAAAGAGCAGCACAAATATATGGGTATTGGTATGCATATTCAGAAAGCAGTTTGGCAACATGTATCTGTGGCAAAGTAATAATAGTTGGTTATTGTTTATGGCCTATGACCTCCTTGCCTGTGGGTTTCTGTCTAGGGTTACAGGAGAAATCCAACTTTCTCTCCTGTGGAGTAGGTTGTTAATCTGATCAGTCACCCCCCCAACCTGGATGCTACTGCTGCACCATTGTGGACATCTTGTCTAGAAAATTTGTATTAAAGTATTTAAGATTCATCACATGCTAATAACAGTCACTACTTCTTTTTTCCAGGGAGTGGAATTTAGTAAAACCACTACACAAACTCAGTTTTCACATGAGTTCCACTGCACAACATGACATAGACTTTATGCTTACTTTTTTCTTTGTCTCCAGGTACTAAGAAGAAAGTCATATTTTCAGGCAAGGGAGCACACATTAAAATGGGGGCTAACATTTATAAATATGTCACCTATTTTTTTTTCAAGTGCCCCGATTTTGCAGTGGAATAACAAAGAGAACCATTGTGTTCTTTGTTATTAAATTTGAAGTTTAACTTCAGCCTTAGAAAACTGAGATTCATAACTATTTCAAATCTTTCTACACACATTAAATAACATTCATATTCAAGTCTGAAGATTCTGTTCACCACCTGTCTTTTTCTGACTACTTTACTTTTCATCTTCATTTTTTCTTCTTCATTTCTTTTTAACCTTCATTTCAAACATTATTTCATGAGATAAACCTTTCTTCACCTCCTTCAAGCACGTTGTAGCCTTTTTTTTTTATGATGGTCTCTCTTAGGTGCATGGCTTTGACTTGAAGTTCTTAAAAAGTCATTAAAGAGGCAGTTATTTATATGGTAATTTCATTTATAGCTTACTGTTGCCATTAGACTGGGAACGATGGAGCTATTGATGAACCATAGGTGTTTTTATTTTTCACTACGTCAGATCCATGTAGAGTGGCTGCGTTTATTAAATAAAAAATTGGAGTAATTTAACTTAATATATGAACTCATTTTTATAGCACTCCAGGCTCTTGATTTCAATATGGTGTAAATTCCATGAAAGTTTCCAATTCCATAGGAATAATGAGCCATTTATTAAAACAGATAGGGCCTTTCCTTAATTTTTTTCAAACCATAAGTTCTGTTATATAGTAATGCACTAGATAATTCACTCTGAAATTTGTGTCATTAGTCCCTTTGCAAATACCTAATAGCAAACTTGAGCCATCATGAAGGGGTAAGGTTAATCACTGTTTGTGGCTTTAGTCCATTATTGATATAGGTAGGAGTTACTGGAAGTTGCTGTCTCATTTTTTTTTTTGCTATACCCATTTATAGGAAACTATTTCATAAGTAGGAATATATTCTAAAATAACAATAAAAGCATAGAAAATACCTAAATCAGAAGTATAAGTGTTATAACCTCAAATGCCATGTATTTGATGCAATTATATGCTATAGATTTATAGTAGGTTTGTTTACACCAGCTCCATCACAAACATTTAATGCATTGCGCTACTGTGCAAAAGCATGGCTCCAATTGGAATTTCTCAGTACCAATACTAAAGATGATTAGCTGTTGACAGCACAATTGGGATTGTGTGACTGTCCTAAAATCACCACCAACTTTTCCCATTGTATTCTTACATTTTCCAGTCCTTCCCCACTCCCTATCTGAGTGCTGTGTATCTGTGCCTGTGCGCTCCTTTGTTTTGAGGCAAGCTCTCCCTATGTATGTCAGACTGACACGGAACTTGTAACATGAGGGCTGGCTCCTTGGGGTTACTGTCCCGCCCGGTACCCCACAGCCGGCAAGCCCCAAAGAAATCACACAGAGAGTCTACATTAGCTGATTGGCCCATTAGCTCAGTCTTCCTACCAGCTCCCATAACTTATATTAACCCATTGTTCCTATCCATGCCAGGCACATGGCCAGTACCTTTTCTCAGCTGGGACAGGGACACATCCTGCTTCCTTGGTGGTCTGTGCAGGAATGCCAGGGAAGCTTGCTGCTTCATCGAATTCTCCTGTTCTCACCTCTACTTCTTGTCTGGTTTTTCCGCCTATACTCCCTGCCCGGCCAATCAGCATTTATTTAAAACATGATTGACAGATTACAGACAATTTTTTCCGCACTTCTGGGATTATAGGTACAGATCACCACACTTAATAAATCTATCGACATCTTTGCTCCCAAACTCCAGTAGGACTTTGGCACTTTGCTTTTATTGAATTCTCTCTTTTATAGTGATGTTGAACTTCTGAATCCTGCTTCAGAAATTCACAGAAAATAAGGATGGTTAGTCTCTCCTTCTGGCCTCTTCACCAGCTGCTGCTTTTTCTTAACCTTTCAACTAACTTGCCACCTCTTTCGTGACTTCACCACACTCTGTTCATTTTCTTCTATTCTTGATGTCTGTTACACTTTTATGCTGTTCCACACAATTTAGCACTTACTTATACAGTGTCAAGTAGTGTTAGCGAATGTTTTACATGTTCTGTTCAGTATTCCCCAACTGGAACAAAAGCATGTGGATGCAGGAATGACATAGCAACCTTTCTACACTGCTGCAAGTGTTTGCACTGCCACTCATAGACTGGACTTCTCCCCAAATGAGTTTATGAACTCTTCACTCCATCCTCCTTTGTGCCTGCCAGATTTTTGGATTAGGACATGGCATCACTTTGAGTTGTCATTATTTTCTTTCCTTCCTATATGAAGCTGGTGAAGTCACACATCCTGCTTTTCAGTTCCTCCTTACCCTTAATATCCACAAGCGCATCTGGCAGAATGTGGCACCTCAGCCTTTATTTGATAAATGGAGAAGTCAGTGATTTCAGCTTGTTTTCATTTATGCGGATTACAGAACTCTTACCTTATCAGAAGAAAATATGAATATGTTCAGATGAAAATTATCTGCTTACATTTTCAAAATATCTAATATATAATATCTAGTAGCATTTAAGTTACAGGATTGAACTTTGCAGTTGGACACAGCTAAGTTGCAAGCCACTGTAACCTTTAGGAAGTTAAATAGCCTCCATAAGCCTCAGTGATGTCATAAAGAGTGGGGTATGACCACTGGCCTCACGATGCTATTGTTACAGTTAATATTTTGATTCATATAAATTGTAGGCAAATCATTGTCATAGAATGAGTTTTCACCATATTTTGGTAAATTTACTATTTACTTAAGATGTTTAGTAGGCGAAAGGTCTACATATATGGGAAAATCATCCCCTAAACTAGATAATAATTTTACACCAAAAATGTATTGTAGAATACCTTGACAAATAGAATACCTTCCATGATACATCAGAAAGAATCTGACCACCTTTAAATATGGCGGCAAGGATGAGCAAGCATTCTCTGTACCAGACAAAAGAATCAATCTTTTTGGTTCGCTAAGCAATGATTTCCATCCTATCAGTTTTTCATCTCATATATAGCTATAGATAAATATATAATAAAATACATATATAATAAAAAATAGCTATAGATAACACATAAATAGTGAGGCAAATGTGACAACTATTTATGGGTCCGAAGTGGCCCAGTAATCAGTGGTTGAAACAACTGTACTATGAAAGCCTGATGTCCTGAGTTCAATCTCTGGAATGCACCATGGAAGGAAAGGATACACACACACACACACACACACACACACACACCACACAAACCAACACAAACAGTTTAACACAATATATACTATAGCCTTTATACTCATCCCAATACAGATAATGTCTAACCTAAATTACAAATCAACTATTAATCAGGGATGAAGATTGCATTCTTCAGTAGCTGTGGTATAACCTTTGGTCTTGGCAAAGTTCTTTTCAGAAAGGTAAAACTCCTCTTGTGTTACCAAGATCTGGGATGTCAGGACAAACCTGGAAGCATTATCAAGTAGGGCAAAGATACTGGACTGCTCACCCATACAGACTACCTCTACTTAATATGTCCATCTGGCGGTCTGTGTGTTCTAGATAAAAGGAGGACAGATATACAGTTAGTGTAGGAAAAAGAAGGGAGCCACTGGAGTAAAAAGCAGGTAAATGACTCCCAGCATACATTTACAGGGTAGTCCCTTCCTCCCAAGGACTTATACAGTTGAGTTTGTGCCAAGACACAGGCACTCAGTTCTAAGGTATTATATTAAAATTATTCTGCATAGTTTTGGACTTACTTTAAAGAATTCCTGGATCAATGTTTTTAAACTGCTAAAAATAACACCGAGGAGCAGGAGTGACTGCTCAGTGGTTAAGAGCACTTGGTGCTCTTGTAGAGGGTCTAGGTCTAAATCCAAGCACTCAAGGTGGCTCAGAACCATCTATAACTACAGTCCCAGGGCATTAGCACATTGTTCAGGTCTCAGTGAGTACCTTGCACACATGTGGTGCACAGATACACATGCAAGTAAAGCATTCATATACATAAAATAAAATACTTTTTAAAAATGCCACTGAATTCTGCTGATGGGTAGAACTTAAGTTTTGAATGCATGGGCACATTTGAAAAGTAAATGAACTAGCCAGTCTTTGTGCTCCAAGCATGTCCATATGTGTATTCTAATCAAATTATAAAATTAATACCTGAGTGTATGTATTGACATCTGGATTTTATATGCTCTTTTTGAGTCTTTTCAGATATTGTGATGGCGAAGGCTTTATCCTGGTGTTAATATCTGACTGATTTTAATTCATGTGGGAAATCTGAAAGTTCTATTTCCTATCTTAAAAATCAATGACAACTTAATCAATGCTGCTACAAATAAGCCCCAGTTCTTGTGTAGTAGAAAAGCAAACAAGTCGGAGAATTAAAAGTGACAGATTCTGCATGTCAAGGACAGAGAACATCCTTCCAGTTTTGCTCTCCCATGCTTGCAGCCTGAAAGGTTCCATCTGCTTGGTTTTGTCCTCAGAGGCTTGAAGCAGCTTGAACGATCAGAAACTTTGTCAGAGCAGCAGTGTTTCATATTACTGGGTTTAAATAAAGTAAATAATCTAGTGGCGCATTCTGAGATTGTCCCGTTATTCCTTGTGCTTTCCATCACTGCCATTAGAACATTCTTTGCTAACGGCAGCTCTGCAGCTGAAGATGCCACCATGTTCTGGGTACATAAGAAGGTGAAGGCTGTCAAGAGGAAAAGCAGAAGTGTTTCTAAAATTATTTCAACCCCAAGCAACGTGAGAGACAATGCACTCACAAGCATCCGTGCTGCACCTGGCAGTTCTGGTTCTCATGCTAATTCAGATATTCAGTGACCAAATTTCAGCAAATTATGACAAAAGAATGGAAAGTTACATGTAGGCATGGGCATCCATAGCTTCTATAACTAAGCTGAGAAGGTATGGTGGGAACCTCTAAGGGTATATGTGCCAATTAAAGTGGTTAGTAGATATTCAATTCCAGCTACTTTTAACCAGATGGAATCAATTTCGTAATATAATCCAACAACTCTTTTTTCCCCTAAGTTCCTAAGAAAGAGAGTTCTAAGCTACTAAGTTTGAGACCAATCCACTGAGTTTACAAGGTTTATGAAGTGATAAAACTGAGTTGGTAGTTTCTACTGAATGCACACCTGATATAAATTCACTCTAAACCTTAGATATTACCCTCAAGAAATATTAATGTGTGCCTGTGGAAAATAACTGTATAGAAAATTTCTTTCTTGGCTGCCTTTGTTTTGTCACAATAATCCCAGATTAGCAAAACCCTACTGCTGCTCTCCAAACCAAACCATTGCCTAGATGGCATATTGTTTCTGTTTTGACTGTTTTCCTCTGAAGACACTCAAGTCTACCTCCATTCAGAATGGACCTCAAATCCTCTACAAACAGAACACAACAAAGCTGGTTTATGCATTACAGTACTTTCTGTATTTTCATACACATGTTTCTTATCTTACCTCTATATAAAATGTGGCATACTTTAGTTTTAATTCAGTGGTACAATGACGTTCATTTTAGAATGCTGAATCTGCCTCATCCACTTCTTGTAAGCCATTGACTAAGAAAGTGATGTCTGTTATTGAGGAGTAAAATTATCTCTGTCATCAAGGACTTGGACCATCTACCAATGTTCCATATAACTTTTGCAAGGGGTTGGTGATCTTCCCCCAATTATAGTTTTAAAGATAAAAAGGTGAGGATCCCAGTGGTTGACTCACTTACCACTTGCTTAAACTGAAAACTTTAATAAATGGTAGAGGAAGGCCCCTATTCTAATCAACCACTATGGAATCACATTTGTAGGTATTACAATTGTGCTATCTAGAACTTGAAAATTATTTCTTCTAGAGTGTTCCACCTATTGGTAATACACACTCTGAGAATAAGGTAAATGTCTTAAAGCATTAAGAAAATCATGCTTTCATATCATATGAATCACTTTAGCTTATAGAGGAAACAACTAGTGGAATTTAAAAGAAAACTCACATGCAACATTTAAATATATATATATTGAAGAATATATTGAAATGCTGATAAATTGGCTTAGACTTCAGTATAGAATTGGTAAATATAGGTTGCAAGCTTTAGTAGTCAATGTCATATAGATAGACTTAACTTGTTTTAAACTTTTAATGTGAGAGTGTATCTAAGAATTGATGTATATATGTTTAATTCAGTGGCATTGCTAAGGATAGCATTATAATGTGATGTCTCATTGACCAGCAAAAAGATAGCTGGAGGACTAAGCATAACCTAGAGAGAAATACATGTTTAAAAGTTGATAGGAAGGAGGTTTACCTTCCATCAGAAGGGTGACAATCAGAATCACTAAGGACCCAGATTATTAGTGTCACAGATAAGGTTTTCTTTCAAAACCCATTAGCTTCTTTCCTATAATAGGACTTTGTTTGTTATATAGTTGGAATACATTTGGACACTATATATGATATGCATATATAGTGCCTTATATAGTGCCCTTCTCACCAATATGCATATTCTGATCCCAGGAGCCTATTAAACATGTTAGGTTAAGAGGCAAAGGATAATTAAGATTCCAGAAAAAATTGATTTTTTAATCAGTTGACCTCAAGATAGAGAGACTACTTGGATTATACCACTCAATCCCGTGTAACCCTAAAAGTCATTGGAATAGTTGGAGATATGTATAAGAAACCCAGGGAGATGGTACCACAAGAGAACTTGTTCCTGCTGGCTATAACAACAGAGGAGAAGCCCTGGACTAAAAGATGAGGATGACTTTTAGGAGCAGGAACTGGCAATTAGTTTTTCCCAAGGTTGCTAGAAAGGAACCTTGCCCCTCACTGCATCTTAGACTTAGCCCTGTGAGTGCCAGCATCACCTTCTCACTTGCACAAAATAAAGATGTTGCCTTAATCTACCCTGGTTGTTTGTTATAGCAGTGAGAAGAAGCTCATACTTCATGCTAAAGCTGATCTTACAGAACAGTTGAATTCCAGTATCAAATGAACTCAACTGGTCCAGCTTGGCAGTGTGAAATATTAGTTGGGGAAAGAACAAAGGACAGGAGGAACATAAAATCCAGATTCTTACTAGGTCAAGACTCAAGTTAAACACAAGAAATCACCTAGGGAAGCAGAAATGATCAAGGGGAGTGAATGAATATTGTAGGTGAGAGCATAGTTAATTAAGGGGCCTGTGTCACCCAAAACCTTGTTGGAGGGGTGGAAATATTGGTAATGACTTGTAATATATTATGAGGACAAAGCCTCATGTAAATTTACATTGGCACAAGAAAATGATTTCAGTTTCAGGGAGGAAATTGTCTAAGATACAGCAACATTTACTGGTAAGCAAATAAAATTCTTTGCTCCTGTTGGTTCCTCAGCACTATTTGTGAATCTCTCTGGTGCTTCCTCTTGTGTTTGTTCTGTTCTGCAGCATGGAGCCTTGCCTGACTCTGGAGATGCCTATGTAAAGGTGACATCTTGTGTTGCTTTGATGCATTGCATTGCCAGTTCTCCTACTGACGTGCCTTCTGCATTGTAAACTCCTTTGCTCTCCGATCCTTCATTGAAGACGGGCGGAGGAAAGACAGCACTAAATTCATTGCAACATAAAAGGATATGACCCACACTATAAAAATCATCAATCTATTTTCCAGGTTTTATACAGGTTATCTGATAGTGACAAGTGAATCATCCACAGAGTTTATCTGTTCTTTAGATGGATTGTGAATCGGGGAGAGAAGAGTTTGATTTTCAAAATTAGATTTAGCAAGTTTTAGGAGCTTTCTTTAAAGGTGAAAATCCATAGATGGGAAACGACTGGGAATTAGCCCCTTTTTCTTAAGGATGTTTCTGAGAAATGCTATTGGTGTTGATTTGTTTGTGATTCCAAGTGAGTATATTATCCTGTCTCACATTGTAAATTCACTTTATGGTGAAGTTTAATCTTTGATGCAACTCTATCTATATTTGATCATTCATTTTAATTAAGTTGCACATATACTACAATGTGAGGAAGTAAGATATGATATAAAGCCCTGGCTAAGCACTTGTGCAATTAACAAAGTCAATAAAGAGTATGATAGCATTTACTTCCCTTCATGGATAAAAAAAAAATGGCATGAGGAATACTAGAGAGTAAAATTTCTAGCAGTAGTAGTAGTGATGAAATCTAGAATAATACAGAACAAAAAAGAAAATATGACTGGAAACAGAAAAAAAGAAAAGAAACGGCATGAACATGGCCATTGCAGATGAATAGTGAGAGAGAAGCCCAAAGAATAAAGCTTTAAAAAAAGAGAAAGTCCAAGATCTCAAGTAGTAAAAGGAAGAGACTGCTGGGAAAAATCCCTGGAGAATAAGGAAAAGGTACCTCGATCAAAGATAGACAATATGAAAATCTTAAGTGAAGAGAGAAAAATGGTCCTCTAAGAAGAAGACAATAGATGCTAGAAGCCTAGGGAGAATATGATTGCAGATCCCACCCACCTGCAGATGGGGTGGGGGAATGAATGACTCACAGTAAGGACACTATTCCACTTGTATATTAAACTGTGGCATGGACAGACATAGCACTTGCTTGGGAGAATTTAGCTCACACAAGAAGTATAACACCAACAAAGAAGTTCTGGACGTCTTCACCTTGTATTTTGACCTCGGCATGTGTCCTGTCTGTTCATCCTGTCTCCTGACTTGTAACAAGTTGAACTTTCCTCCTGGTTCTTTTGCAGGAGAAGTGGCACGAGAAGATGTCTTTGTGCCTACTTCAGAGGAAATGTTAGAAAGCTTAAGACATATTTTGGGAGAAGGAGCAGTAGAGTCCATGCTTTCTCGTCTAAGTAAGGCAAATCAATGGAAGACCAATGCTCCTGTACTACACATGCAGAGGAAGGAAAAATATTATCCTTGGTTAAACAACGGGGTAATCAAGGTCAGCATAGTAAAGGAGTTTGGGGCAGGCCACATGTTAAAGGTATAAAACAGCTTCCATCTTAATATGTCAGTTCACAGTTTTCTCACAGCTGTTGTGGGTAGATGACTGTGGAGTTACCTTTGTTTCAACTCTACCCTCAGAAATCCAGGCACAATTCACACTGGTGTAAGTATGGTATGTGGGCAGCAGGCTCAAAGTCAACTCCTAGCTTTCTGAAACACACCCCAAAGCTCGAGGTGTGAACCCAAAGCCCAACTTGCTTTTAGTACTGTTTTGGCAAATTCTTTGGATAAGTTTCGGGGGCCTTGAAATATAAGGTTCTTTAAGCCAAAAGATATTATAGTAACCTTGTGTTTTCATGGGAATCGACGTCTATGATTAATATAGCAAATGTTTCCAGTCAATGGAATTAGCCTGTTGCTCTTTAGAGATTTTCCAGGATCCTTTTGATTGGCTGACACATGCATTTCTCTGATCACTATCAGAGTGTTTATTCTAGACTGTCAAACTGAGTTCTTAGGCTTTTGCTATCATCAAGCACCTGAATGCTAGTTTTCATTTGTTTGTTTGTCTGTATGAATAGTTGGCTTTGAGTCCTTAGTGACACTTCTCTTAACTGACTCATCTATGTATTTAGCAGTTCCCATTTTTGTATATCAACAGCTTAGTTTAAGTTTTGAGCAATTTTCTTAGTCTGTGCAATTACATATAATTATAGAAAAGAATTTATGTAAATAGAGTCCAGATACCTGCTTTTTGGGCATTTATATAATTATACTGCCTACTGGAAAAACCATCACAACTACAAGAACAACCACAGATGCAAGGCACCAATGTACATCCTCAGTTTATGGGTCCAACAAGCACAACAAATGTATAATCTTAAGTCAAATCATATTAATTTTCCCAAAAGGCAACTGAGAGAAGAACTGTCAGAGAATCTATGCATACTTCTTGGAGCAGATACCTGCCAAGAAGAGAAAAGAAAAAAAAAGAAAAGAAAGTATGCTTTCTCAGATTTATTTTTGTCACTGGGACTAGGATCAATTCAAATGAGGGGTTTAAACAAAAGGGACTGATTATCCTCCTTGACTCAAAAATCTTCTGTTCATCTAAGTGTCTTCCCTACATGTGACTAATCACTGTGGCATCTTTGCTAGTCATACCACACCATTCAGAGATGGTCATTTCTCTCTTCATCCCTTCACTGTATTTTAATATGATTCTCATGTAACACCTACTACATTATCCCTGAATTATATCTTTAATCATTTGTTTAAGTGGTTGTTTATATCCAGGAGAGGATGCCTCCCCCCGGAAAAAAGATACTACACTTTAATTATCTTTACACTCCCTACATAGCTTAGAAGTTGGCCCATAATAGGAAATCAATATACATTCTGTTAGTAACTGACGTTATGGTATGAAGTTGGGTAAGTTTCCCTGTCTTTCAGGAGGTGCACTTTAGCAAGAAGTTAAAAGCAAGCATACGAATTACGATGTTGTGAGGTGGAGTAAGGTTAGAGTCATCAGAGATTTCATCTAATTAAGGGGATTTCAAAAGGCTTCACAGAAAAGATGGTGCTCCAGATAGGACTTAAGGAATTAATAGGTTTTCAACAAATGGAGTGTGTTTGGAGGAGAGTAGCTATTTCAGATAAATGAAACAGCACGAACAAAGGTAGAAGCAAAATCTTACAGAATATCGAGTGAACAAAGCGAAGGCCAAAGTGAATGGAGTTCATTGTAGGAATGGCAATTAGATTTTATCTCATACACCACCTGTGACAACTGGCAGAGGCTATGCGCACTGAAAATAATTCCTGGGCCTAGTTGAGTGCAGCAAGCAAGAATGTCATAACTAATTTTCAAGCAGGCAGCCATGGATGCAGGAGAACCTCAGTTTTGATTTAACACCTTCAAAGTCCATCATGTTTATATAAATATTAGAACACCCCGCCATTTCTTTTGTCAGACCTTTAGTAGCAGAAATTGCACAAGATAGAGTGACATGGGGAATTTATTAGTAAGAAAAAAATTTTCGTAAATAATTGTAGTAAGTTTTGCCATGAAGGTTAATTACAGTGTGCTATGAGGTGGGAAGGGATTTGGCTTGACATGAGGCCTTAAGAGGACTTATCTAGGCAGGTGATCTCCCAGTTACTGCTGGAAGGATTTCTTCTTTAACTTAGGCTTTGGAAAGCTTTGGATACCTTTGTAACTGTATTGGTTGTTGTGAATGCCCAGGGCCCCATATATAAAGTTTTAATATTTCTCTTTGTTAACATAGTGTCCTTAAAATATCTTCATTAGTCATAAAAGCCACAACACATATTTCTTCTTTAGCAGTTCTTGCAGTGCAGAACCCTATCAGAGTCAGTATCCTTTGGGAAACTGAAACACAAATTCTTTTTCCTAAAACACACTGAGTTAGACGTTTTGCAGGAGGAACCTAGCAACTTGCCATTCAGCAAGCTTTTCTCAATTGTATGGAGTATTCTAAGTTATGTGGACCAGTTTTATGGCAATAAACACACCAGAATATATGAACATTCTGGGAAGTGAAGAGTTCTGAATAGGTTACCCTCTGAGTAAAATTATTTCTATAATAAAACTTCATTGAAAAAAATTAGAATGAACAAGGAACTCAGTCATAAGATGTTCAGATATTCTATGAGGACACAGTAACTAGTTGGGAAGAAAAGGTGATGTCTAATACTCCACTCACTTCTTCCAGGATGAATAATAACAGAATATTATTGGTTTGAAGGAGAAATCAAGTTTATTGTTCCTTCCTCCCAGGAGTCCATCTGTAGGTCTTCATTTTTATGAAATTCTCAAAGACAGGCATATTTGAAGAGATGTTGTCTAAATAACGTATAAGGAATCATCACAGTGTTATAAAATATGCCCCCCAAATGCTTAGCTCAAACAATAAATTAGGAGAATGATTATAAGTATCTTAAAATTCACAATTATAATTAGAAAGAAAAGCAATAAAAAAAGGTCAAAGATATCTTTCCTCTTAGGCTCTCTAGTGTACTAGGAGTGTAGGAAGGGACCTGTTCAGTATTTAGAACAGAAGTTTGGTTCTGTCAGAGGGACACTTCATGAATAAAAAAATTCTGGTTTTTAGGAGATCCTATGAGACTTGTAATTATTAAAGACAACTTGTCACATATTTGGCTTATTGGTGACTCTGAAATCAAAGTAATGCCAGTATCTGCTGAGAGCCTGTTAGACAGCAGTCTCAGAGCCCATTTTGCTCCAACTGACTCAGAAACTACAGGCTAGCAAAGCCCACACACTGACTCTGCGGGCTGCCTTCAGCAATACAGGGACACTTAAATCATCCAAGAGCAAAGTCAAATCTACAAAAATTTTTGGTAGGCCTGTGGCTAATCCCTAAATCTTTGGAGTCTTGGTGTCAACCCATGTTACTACGTGTTCACCTAGCATAAATGTAATGAGAGTCAAGAGAAAATATCCTGAATGTTTCTCATAAAATAATCCAGAAAAAAAAGACTTAGAAAATCAAATCAGTATAAAAGAAGTCTGTAAGTAACTGTTATTTTTAAAATTTATTCATTTTACATACTGACCACAGTTTGCCCTCTGTCCCATCCTTCTGTTCTTTCCACTCACCATCCTTTTACATCCACTCCTCCTTTGTCTCCATTCAGAGGAGGTAAGGCTTCCCAATGGAGTCACCAAGACATGGCATATCAAGTTGAGGCAGGAACGTGCTTCACCCCCCACACGCCTGTAAATAATGCTTTATCGAAGAAGAGTAAATGATAATCATCTATCTGGTTCATTTTCCTTTGGTTCATCCTTCGCAGCATCTCTGATGAAAAGCACTGTTACAGAGACCATTTTGCAATGAGACCATGAAAGAAGAAGCTAAACAAATCTCTTTTATGTTAAATAGAAAAGCCTTAAAGGAAGATAAAGTATAATTAATTATAACTGAAATACTCACAATGAACTAAGAGCAATACACCATTGAAAACGCAGGGATTAGTGCAGCCTTTTAACAGTAAGGCTGTCTACTGAACTAGGAAAAATTCCTTAATTTTTACAGTTTATGATTCTGTTAATTCCCCAAACAGGTACGCAAGCTACATTTATGGTAACTAAGGAAAATTTTCTCTGTCTTTAAGCATCGAAATTTGCATTTTCTAATTTCACACACATGGTAAAACATTGTCCATACATTGTCATGGAAGGGATAAGTTATTCAAAAGTAGTTTTAGCCTACAACAATATCAACACTTTCATTTCAAACTCATTGATTTTTTTTTTACCTTAATGAGTGTTGGAATTAAAGTACAAAAAGCCCTATATTGGTTGAAAATCTTCTCACAACTCAATTTAATTTAATTTGAAAATAGCTGTTTTACTGTCTCTCAAACTAAATTTAAGAAATCAAACACAGCATTAACATGTTAATTAATAAGAGGTTTGGTGGGAAGGTAGGAAATGATTAGTTGCATTACGATTCCTTTAGATTTTCTCTAGGAAGCTCATTAAAGGGCTCTTCAGACATGCTTTTCTGAAAAGATGACAAACACATGGCGCATATTCTTCAGGTATCTTGAGATGCATGGGAGGTGCATGTCTGACATTTCTTCACAGCATGGAGGATGGCAGCTGGCTTTAATAACTGGCATATGTTGAGTCAGATACATAGATAGACAGATAGATAGACATACACACAGAGATGCATGGATGGATGGATGGATCGATCGATGGATGGATAGATGATACATATAGATATCAGCTAGAAAAGTGGAGGACACATTTGCTGTATTCACTACAATAAGAGCCAATATTGTTTGGGTTGGCGAAGAAGGACATTTCTGTTTTTATTATGGTAAACTAAGGCACGCTACCATGGTTTGAATGAGAAATTTTTGGGTGCATATATTTGATCACCTTTTCCCCAATTGGCGCTGCTGTTTGGGAAGGTATGTAACTTTTAGAAGATGGTGACTTGCTAGAGGAAGTATGTCATTAGTGACAGCCTTGAGGTTTTAGAGTTTGGCCCAGTTTCCTATTCTCTTTTTATTTACTGAGTGTGAATGAAAACGTGATCAGCCAGCTTCCTGCTCCTGCGACTGTTCTTTCCCTGAATGCTCATACTACTCCATCTATGACAAACTCTAGCTTTCTGGAAGTTTAAGGTAACAGAAAACCTTTTTTCTCTAACTTGTGTTTTGTCAAGTATTTTATCATAGCAGTAGAAGAGTCGTAACTAGTAACTAATAACTAGTGAACCAGCTGTGGAATTAACTACCCAAACAATTCACCTCTAAAGTCGTTTGTTCTCAGTTTTGCTTTTTCAAGGTTTCAGTTATCTGGAGTCAGTTGTGGTCTGAAAACATTAAATGGAACATTCTAGAATTAAAACAATTACAGCTGTTAATTTTATTGAGATATAGTTTTACACTTATTCCATTTTATTATGCTTTGGTTGTTAATCTTCTTTTAATTTTTAAAACAAGCTTAGTTTACACATCGGTCACAGTTCCCTCTCTCTCCAGCCCTCTCACTCCCTACACCTTCTCCTCACCCACTTCCCACTCATTTCTCAGAGAGGGTGGGGCCTCCCATGGGGAGTCAGCAAAGTCTGTCACATCACTTGGGGCAGGACTAAGGCTCTCCTCCTCTATCTAGGTTGAATAAGGTATCCCTTCATTGAGGTTGGGCTCCAAAGACCCAGACCATGCACTAGGGATAAATACTGGTTCTACCACTAGTGATTCCACAAACTATGCAAACCACACAAAGGTCACCCACATTCAGAGGGCCTAGTCTGTCTTATGCAGGCTCCCAAACTGTCAGTACAGGGTCAGTGAGCTCCCACTACCTTGAGTCAGCTGTTTCTTTGAGTATCTCCAAGGCCCCTTTGCTTGTAATATTCCTCCTCCCTTTTTATAACTGGGCTCCAGGAGTTCAGTCCAATGCTCAGCTGTGGATCTCTGCATCTGTTTCTATAAGTTACTGGAAGAAAGTTCTATGATGGCAACTAAAGTAGTGTACCAGAGAAATGGCTCAGGCATTAAAGACAAGACTCAAAACCAAAAATATAAGAGTTTAGCTGTTAATCTCTTAATGTACCCAAATTAAACATTAAACTTCAGCATATAAATATATAGATATAGATATAGATATAGATATGAAAAGCATCATATATTTTTTGGTTTGGTATCATCTATGGGGTTATGGAGGTGTCTTAGTATTGTTATCCATGCATTTGGGAGTACGACTTTATTAGCTCATTATACCTAAACTATTCTAGTAATTAGGAAGAATTGACATAATTCCCAATGAAAGCAAAAGTGCTTATTTCAGTGTTCATAAACGTTAGGTCTTTCTCTTCATCCAACTGTCTTTCTCCCAACTGTCTTTCTCTTCATGCCTAATCACATGACTATGCCTTAAAATAATTTAGGATGATTTAGAACTTAAGCATACAATTTTAGATAAAATATCATCAACTATCAAGATGGAAAATTACAAAAGAAGCCCACTATGTAAGTGGTGCTCCAGATATGAAGTCTATTGCCTTTCTAGAAAAAGAGTCGAGGACTCGATATCACTTTTTATCCAGCTAATGACAAATGGAATTTTAGCAAGTCTTTATCAAGTAGCTTGATCCTCAAGCAATAGTTCTGGCATCACTGGGCAGCTTTGAAAATATGCAGCCTCTAAATCTTTTAAACCAGAAACTCCAGCTGTGGAGCCAGATTATCTCTAATTTAGCAAGTCAGGTGAATGGGTACAGGCCCAATTTGGGGAGTACTGAATTAGAGAATTGCCCATATAGTTAAAGCTGAGGAGTTGTCTGGGGAGACAAGTCAGTAGGTTAAAGCACTTGCCCTGCAAGATTGGTGTCCTTAATTTTGATCTCCAGAAATCACATAAACGGGTAAAAGTGGTGGAAGCATCTATAATCCCAATGAGCATTTATGGAAGATGGGAGCCAGAGAAAGGGGAGTGCCCAGGAGCTCCCAGGCCATCTAACCTTTATTATGAAAAAAATAGGAGACCATTAATCAAAGTGAGGATTGACACCTAAACATTGGTTTTGACCTACATACACACACACACACACACACACACAAGAGTGTGTAGTTACTTAGATGAATGGCAGGCTGGTATTCATAAGATGGGATCTTTTCAATTAGGTTTAGTTTTTAATTCCTATCACAGAACCAGGCATACAACATATATTCCATATGAAATAGTAGATAATATATTTCTGTGAAAAGTTTCCCACCAAATATTATCTGAAAGTTTTAATTGCAGCAACATTATTTAATATAGGAAGGAAGGCTTTAATGATAGATAGAGCAATGTACAATGGAATTTTTATATATAAGGATATATAGTAACGAATGAACATAGATAGTCTGTACCATGTCAGCAAGAAAAGTTCTCAAGGTATTCTGATAATTTATCTATGGTATGACCACTTATGGTTCACTTAATTTATCTTAAGTGAAATCTAAATGTGAACTTATGACATATAAATGTTTGTGCAAGCATGTGTATGTAAATATATGTGCTATAATCCTATATAATGTTTAAATTTCATCCTATTTAAAAAACAAATGGCTATTTAGACAATTTTGTACTGCTTTAAGGGTTTGCATTTATTATAGTAATCCATTATTTAAACTGCAATCCTCAGTACTCCTTAAGTGGTCTAGATGATTTAGAATTATTAATTTTTAATGAGTCTTTGAGTTATTATTTAAAAGAAATCAATGGTTGACATGTTTCTTGATCTTCCTTTTATTTTAAACACGTTTCAGAATCCCTTTCAGCTCAATAGTCTGTGCTGTCAATCAGAGAGACACATGCAGAGTCATGAGGCTTTGCAGAGTTTGATGGAAAAATATCATGTCTCACTATCACAGTTATAAATAGAATAAGAAATGCTACATGACTTTTCCTTTGCTCTTGACACTCCACACAGACAGGTATAGTAAGTAGCTTGCAAACATCTGTAGTGTGGTATTGTTTGTATTAAATTAACTGAAGTCCTTTAATTTTAGAACACTTTCACAGTGTTTAGTCTATGCTGTGTTCTTTCCCAAGCTTGATTGCAGCTATAGGGTTTAATGTTCATCATCAAGTTTCCTGGACTTAGAGTCAGCCAGAAGATAAACATTATCTATGATAGTATTCTCAGAGAGATTTAATGGTAGAGAGAAGACCCACTCCACAGGTGTCTGGTAGTCGAGACTACATAAAAAGTGAAATGCAGAAAACATAGTGATTCTGGAATTTTCTGACTCTGCTCCCTGACTGCAGATTCCATGAAACCAGCCACATCCCATTCCCACAGCTATACCTTTGCCACCATGACAGATGTGTATTACAGAGAACATGACAAAAAAAATAATAGTAACACCTTCTTCCATTAATTTTTGTTTTATCAGGTTTCTGGTCATAGGGACAAGAAAACTAAAACAGGAATTTATCAAAGCAGTCAGCCTAAAACATGTTGACATTGACATAATTATTAATTCCCTTCTTGTCTAAACAAGAGTGAAGACCCAGAGATGTTAAGTAACCTGTATAGATGCTGCAGCTGTTAAGGATCGGAGAAGGAATTCAAAGTAAAACTCCTACCTTCTGCTTCCTGTGGATTTTAAACATGAAGCATTGGTTTAATGGTTTATCACTTTTTTATATTCCAAGAAATGAGTTTTAAAGAGCATTACAGCTGTGCAAAAGAAAATTTTGACATTTTAAAATATGCCCCAATTCTTGATAAAGTAACTGAAATTTTGAGAAAAGGAGAAATTCTTATAGAAATTATAACTATCTGCTCATAAACAGGTGTAATCATGCTAACGGGCAGGACATTTAATAAGCAAATACAGGTTTTGATGGACTTTAATCAGAGAAGAACGTTAGCTCATGGAGGAAATTTTTTAAGATGTATTAGTAGGAAAACACTAAGTCAAGAGACAGAGGTTTTTGTTTATTTGCTTGTTATTTCAGGTGCTGACAACTGAATCCTGGGTCTTCCACACATTAGGGGAATATTCTACCAATGAGTCTGAAGGATCCTTTAGCATCTCACTTTGTAGATAGTCTACACATAATAAACTAAATTATCTCACAACATTTATTTTTTTTCTTTTGCGATATGCTTGTAGAAAGCTTAAAAATCATTTGGAAAAAAAGACTGCAGACTTAGAATATGAAAACAATACCCCTTTCTTACAGATTTAACTTCCCATGTTTATATGGATGAGGTTCCTAGAAATGGCTGACTTGTGTGTGATTATCTGCCGCCCACATTAGAAAGCTTTGCCCACACAGTAGGAAAGGCTCCTCTAATTGCTTCTCAGAGCCTGGACCCAGTGAGAGCTAAGGGAAGAACTGTGTCAGCGGCATCACTGTAGTAATCACTTCCCACCTAACAACCTGAAACTTAGATCAGACCTCAAGTTTGTGTAGCTTTGAAGGTGTTTATCAATTTCTTCTAACTTTAAAATGAAATGTTGTCCCAAAGGCTGACAAGGGTTCCATTTTTAAGCAGCCCTCGAAGATCGGCTGCTCTTGAGTGTTTATCCAAACTGACAATTGGGGTGTAGAACTTTCACTTGCTGTAAATGTTGGGAATAAAGACAAGCCTAAAAGTTGCTTTCCCTACCAATGGGAATTGGCTAAAATAGAACAATTTCATGTTATCTTATTGAGAAAAATGTCAAAAATTAGGATCAAAAGGAAAATGCAGGTGGACAGAAACACCAATTTAAACGTGTGGAAAACCACGCCTTTAATTAGAGAGATTGTACACTTGAATGGAGGACATCGGCTTCACCACAGACCATGGATGCAAACTAATTGTCACTGATTGTGCTGATGGCTCTTTTTCAAGAAAGGGAAGGACATGTCCACGTTTTGATGGGCTAACATGATGAGCCATCTTGATGGGACAGATCTCAACTTTTTCTCATGCACCCACTTTCCTTTCAAGGCACCATGTGTTCCACTCTCTACTTCTGGGTTCTTCACCTCTCCTGCCATGCTTATTTCTGATCGTGTCATTTTCTAAATATTGGAATCATCTGGTGCTCAGTCCTCTACATCATCCCATGTGATTCATGCTTTTTCCTAAGCTGACAATCATTCTGATTTAAAAACTATTCTACTTCATTCCTTCTCATCCTCCACGACTTCAAAAATAGAAAAGAAACACTATCATTAATTAACTTGTCTGATTAATAACAGGACCTGAGTTGTATGATGGACAACCTTCTGGAAAATGGAAGAAATATCATTCCATAAATAATCTTTTTCAAATGACTATGTAAAGTATGTTATTTCACTAAATGCCAGGAAAGTGATTTGAAGGGCAAGTCCTGAGGCCACTTCATGAATGACCAGTGATACACAGTCACATACCATACCCAGCAGTAGCTCACACTGGAACACTTACTATGTGCTCTCAGTGGCTGTGAGGACTTCACTCACTCATCCAATAATTCTGTCTAGTAGATATAATTGTTTGACTCTAGAGTTGAAAAAATATTAGAAACCACTTACCAAGGGTATAAAAATTAATGAAAAATTACCTATTATTTAAGATTGAAAAAATATATAGCTACTACATATTTTTTATGTATGTTTTGTGCCTTCTAGAGACACAGTGAAGAGGCAGTATTTAGACCAAGCTAACAGAAACCCAGGTAAGACTCATGTGAGTTAGAAAAGCAACAAGAACTGGGAAATTAAGAATCCACAACATGGCCTAAGAGGTGGAAAAAGATAAGGAAGAAAATGAAGAGATAATGAAGATGAGGTTCTTTGTTTACAATTTTGTCCATGGTCCATCTGTCAATAATCTTAACATAGGCTATGCAACATAAGAACATTAATAGTTCATGCAGTATGTCTAATGCCCTGAAAAGCTTTTCCCTTTGGATTTGCCAGGGTTTTTTATACTTGGCAAATAAAGATTCAGCTTTTAGTAATAGCTAACTTGCCCTAAGGGTTCTGCAGTCTATTTGAGAGTAAATCATGTGCTAGATTCACTCTTGGTTTTAATATTTAAAATTGAAGAAAAAAATAAAATGTAGTTTTACATTGTAATGTGTCCTTTTATAAGATAGTATTTCAAAATGTAGCCCTATTAAAGTTTGAAGATTAATTAATTGTCTAAATAGACATGATACTAAATTGTACTCTAACTTATCTCAAAAACATCTAAAATCAGGTTTAGAGGTCATTCATTCATTTGGTGTTTATTTAATATTCGAGATGTGGCAGACCAGAAACTTAGGTACCAGAAACAGATGCACAGATTTCAAAAATCTTAGTTATTATTATAAAGTTCATTACTAAACCATAAAATATACAGATAAGTAAGAAACTTGGACCCAATACTAATAATAAAATAAGTATAAATAATGTGTGGCAAGAGAGAGAGAAAACAAGGGGGGCAACTAAAACTCTAAGTGACATGATTATGGTGATAACTTATGAGATGAAGTCAACCTACATCTAATCTTAAAAGTCTTTTAGTCAGCAGTCAAAATATATTGTTTATTGAAAGGACACAGACTGAAAGAAATACACATGCTTGGGAAAAATTCAGAAGAGAAGAGCCAACAACTCTTGTGTTTGTCACTGGGGACAAGGACAGTGATTGCAGCCACCTTTTCACAGCAGTTGATAGATCTTAGGCATGAGCCAGTGAATTTAATAGAAAGGTTACATAGTGATGTTTATCCCGAAAACTCTGGAATAACACTCCAGGTCTATGAATAACCCATTCCCAGAAGTTACTCAGTAGTGTCCCATACCAACAGTACAGGTCTGGCTAAAAGCTCAGCAAAGCTACTACTATTGAAGGACACACTGAAAGGATGACTTGAATAAAAGATTATAAAATGGTCAGATATAGGTGTCATGCAGATGAAACTCTAACATAGGGGAAGTGACCAGTATTTTGTAAAGGAAAAGGTCCTCAGCAGGGATAAGAAAAATTTAAGAAGTCAGAATATGTGAAATGGAGACTACTGGACTGTCAGCTGCAAGGCTAACAAAAACACGTACAAGAGGTCATGTGGGATAGTGATAAGTGAGTTATTGAAAATCAGATTCCCTAAATTAAAATCCCAGCTGTATAACCTGATAATTGTGTGACCAAAAGCATGTTATTTAATCTCTCTGTATGTCATTTTTATTATCTGAAACAACAGCATATAATGTCCATAACATAGCTATGCCATGTCAAAAGGGGTAAGTTGTTAAAAAAATTAAGAAAATACCCAGAGGTACCTAATGAGAAAAATACTTATGAAATGTACCAATAGGCAAGCTTAAATGGAGCCTGAACTTACTTGCGACATCTAGCATCCAGTGTTGTCACTGTGTAGTTATATATTTTGCTATATATAACTACCCAGTAACTTGGGCTTGTAGTACTCCTATCTTGAGTGAGAGTCACTTCTCCCTACCCCCACAGTTGTCAGGACTGTGTAGGTAGGCAGTGGGCTGGACAGGAAACCTGGCCAAGAGTGAGAGAAGTACCCTCTTTCACATTGGTATTATGGTCCATGGATGTGGACTGGACCAAGAGCAGTTGTCTGTCATATTGTGGCTTTAGCATTCCTGAATACTGCAGAAAAGAGCATGGTAAGACACATTAGCCTTATCTTGCATTGTCTTTGAAGATGCTGTCTGTAATTTATATAGAAAGTAGATTCATTTCAAGACCAGTATACTACAGTTTCCATTCTGTGTTTGAGAGAACCAGGGTTTCTCCAGTATCCCTGATCCCAGTTCTCTACTGTCTCCCACTTCCATTGTCCCTTAAGGGACAACTTAAGTTGGCAAAAGTACTGGAATGGAAAAGAGCATTTCAGAGATATAGCATTAAAGGTGTTCTTCTTCTCAGTGTTCACCCAATATAGCACATACGTCAAATAATTATTTTAAAAATAAGGCAAGGCAGTATTCTGAAAGCTCATAGAATATTGTTTTGAGATATGGTGATAGTTAAGAATTTGCTAGTGAATATATATGTAGTGAAGAATGAAGGTAGCAGAAATCAATTAGTTGTGTCCTGAAAGTGAAAACGAAATAAATAGGATAGTACAGACAGTTGGAGAAGAAATTTGTTCAGGGAAGATTGACAAGTAGACAGTGAAGGGGATAGAGCTTGAAAAAGTCTGAGCTTTTGCTGTTTGATTGGCTTAAGAGAGATGGCCAAAGTTTGACCACAGTTAGAGTTAGAATTTTAAAAGTCTTAACCCTGTTATGCCCAACTTAAGTCTCCTATGGAACAAAACTAGTTATAGAACATGGACCCCCTCCTGCCATTATAAACAGGTTGTCAACATGAGCAAAGGATTATAATGATGGTATAATTGCAGTAAGAAGACAGGGCAGAAGCACAGTTCCAATGATCAGGGAGTAGGCCACCAAGAAACACACCAAATATTCATGCACGTGTGATGTGAGCTGAAGATTTAAGCTTCCATTTATGTGTCCCTTTGCCCCGTCCAAGCTCTTTGTGACGTATTTTTCAAATATAAATTTACAATTCTCAAGATAGTGACAGCCAAGCATATCAGCATACTGACTTGCATTTACTCACCCATTCTTCAGTTGTAACATGAGGGCAGGCTTGTTGGGGTTTCTGTCCTGCCCGGTACCCCACAGCCGGCAAGCCCCAAAGAAAATCACACAGAGAGTCTACATTAGGTTATAAACTGATTGGCCCATTAGCTCAGTCTTCTTACTAGCTCTTGTAACTTATATTAACCCATTGTTCTTATCTATGTTAGTCACATGGTTGGTACCTTTTCTCAGCTGGGCAGCTGACATCCTGCTTCCTTGGTGGTCTGCGCAGGAATGCCAAGGGAGCTTCCTGCTTCCCAAATTCTCCTGTTCTCCCTTCTACTTCCTGTCTGGTTTTCCTGCCTATATTCCCTGCCTGGCCAATCAGCATTTATTTAAAACATGATTGACAGAATACAGACAATTCTCCCACACCAGAGGACATGTAAGTTTATCACACAGTCATGGTTTAGAACATAAATCTCTGACTTACAACTGGGAAAGAATGAGATGGACTAGCTCCTTGCTGTAATTATTTTACAAGTTATGTTAGAAACAAATCTAGAAACTATAAATGCTATTATCTCAAGGGGAAAAAGTCTGCTTCAGGGACTTATTCTTGCTTTGCCCTTGGCTGAAAACCAGCATTTGTCATTAGAAAGTTCTCAAGTACAGTTAAGTCTGCACATACTCTGCAAATGCTCTTATTTATGATGCCTCTCAAAATACAACCAAAAGAGCTTGGCAATTGCCCAAATTATTCTTAATATTTAAGAAGATAATTTAAAGTCTAATGACTTTTTAGTTGGTGTCTTACTGTTCTAGTTTAGAGTATTGGTGCTTTTGGACGTTTGACTAATGTTTAATAAAGATGAGATTTTAAGGACATTTTAAAGGAAAGGGAGCATATTTTGCCTGTTTTCTCTGCAAACTGCTTCTTGCCAAGATTTTATCAAACTGTGTCTATCCAGATAGCCAGCCAGACATTTTTATAGTATTTTATCTTGAATAAATATTACCATAAATTTATATTTCTGGAAATAAAATATTTACATTTCAATTGTTAAATGCATTTCTACTTTCCTNCTCAGTCTTCTTACTGGCTCTTGTAACTTATATTAACCCATTGTTCTTATCTATGTTAGTCACATGGCTGGTACCTTTTCTCAGCTGGGCAGCTTACATCCTGCTTCCTTGGTGGTCTGTGCAGGAACGCCAAGGGAGCTTCCTGCTTCCCAAATTCTCCTGTTCTCCCCTCTACTCCTGTCTGGTTTTCCCGCCTATACTCTCTGCCTGGCAAATCAGCATTTATTTAAAACATGATTGACAGAATACAGACAATTGTCCTGCACCATTCAGTCACTAAACAATTGAGTTTCTTCATTTGCAGGTCCTGAGAGTAAGGACACAATAAAACCAGATTGTTCTAAGATGTGAAGATATGTGGAAGGAATGTTTACAAAAAAATAGGACAGGCATAGAGAAATACAAGATGTAAGAAAGGGGTATTCTTGTCTCATATAAGGAAACTTAAGAAGTACCCGCATAACAGAATAGTGGCTAATGTTTTGCAGAACACTTTGATATCATAAGGTGAATAACCAGTAGGCATGACAAAAGAGCAGGACCTCGATTTTCGCTAGAAAAGAAGGAACTGCATATGCAAAAGGCAGTAATGTTTTCAGAATGTTTCAAAATTGTGTGGCATGGAGGATCAGTTAGATGGCGTAGAATAATCTCAGGGATTTGGAGAGTAAGGGAACAAGATGTAAGGACATATACATAGATATCTCTAGATTACATATATTCATAGATATATGCATATGTATACACACATATATAAGTTAAAGGACTCTTTTACAGCCCTTTAAGATGCACAGCAATTTAAGAGAAAGGTTCCTCCTATTCTCCTCATTCTTAGCCTCTACCAATGTCAATAGCTCCACCAGGTTGGTCGATTGTTATCATTCATGAATCTACAAAATCTTCAACGAATCAGTTTCTACAGTTTACATTAGGGTTTATCCTTGAACTTTCTATTGTTGTTAGCAGTGGTGGTGCTGCTGCTGGTTGTTTGTGTGTGTGTGTGTGTGTGTGTGTGTGTGTGTGTGTGTCATTAGAGAAACATACAGGGAAGTTCACTGTCATGGGCATCCTCTGTGATTTCCTTCATTTTTTCATAGGTCTTTTTCAGTCTCCTTGGCACATAGACAAATCTTATCATCACACACTGAAAAAAAACATAACAAATAGAAGTAGTTTTACAGGAAATGTATAAACTGAAGACATGAATTTAAAATTCATTTATAAACCCTTTATTCAATGGATAAGAAAAAGTCTAAATGGACCTCATATAAATCTCTAATTTTCCACGGCTTGAAGAGAAAATAAAATCAAGCTTTATTTGAGATTGTATCAGCAACCTGGTTGAGGCAGTTTATATTACAGTCCTCCTATACCAATCTTCCATCTCATGATAGCATGCTTCCCTTACTTCTTCTGAGTTGCAAAGAAGGACTCTTCTACTTCTAGGAAGTGAATCTCAGAAATCAAACCTGGCCATATTCTACTATTAATCTATTTGAGTGTGTGTATTCATAACAAAGATAAAAGTGATTCTCTGTAATTATTTGTATAAAGGAGATATATCCAACATTAGAGCAAAAGCAAAGATTCTTAATAACTTAAGGAATATTTTCTTCTTTCTTGTTTTATATGTGAAGTTATACTTTCTGAAAATGCTTCCGAAAGCAAGGGGAAACATTTGTGTATTTTATATACACATACATGTATACATATTTATATATGTACACATATGATAGCAAATAGATCAAGATATGTCAAAGCCAAGGCTTATTTTCATAATTAGATGTCATGGTGATCAAGTATAGCATCCACAAATATCGAAAGAAATAATCACTTGATCTTTACATAATACTAGCTTAATGTGTACAAATATGATAGATATATTTTCTCTCAAGACATCTCTAAAAGAAGGGAAATATTTTTATTAATGATATTAAATAAGCCTATTTATGAGAAAATCAGTTTATTGTATCACTGAAAACTTAAGCTTGTTTTTTTCTTGCTTTCAATAGTCCTTTTCTTTATTCAATAGTCCTTTTTGATACAAACAAATGAATAGCTGACTTGAGTGCCAAAAGTGATGGTATTAAGTGGCTACTATATACAATGACAGTGGAAGTTTCTTTTGTTGTTAAAAAAATTCAACTTCCTTTGATCAAATAAATCTTTTCAACTAAATATTAAACATACAATTTAGAGACTTAGGTATTGGAAAACTGTGATTTCATATTTTTTTGTCTTGCTCTGAAGGATAAGTTTGATAATTTAGATAAAAACTGATAGTACACCTTTTGGTCCTAGTGAAATCTTTCCTTCTTATGACTGACCTTACAAACATGAAGACCTACGCTATTTTTTCAGTCCTTAAAAGTATTGCAGAAGATTTTTGAGAGCATGGGATATTTATAATATAAGGTTTTATAAATGGGGTATTAGTTAATATGTTCTGATATAGACACAGTCCCCAAATTACAGTAGTTTAACATGTTTATTTCTCATTTCTGATAAGGGCTGATGCGGATTTGCTATATATAACTACCCAGTAACTTGGGCTTGTAGTACTCCTATCTTGAGTGAGAGTCACTTCTCCCCACCCCCCCATCCCTCCTATTCTGCTTCTTTTTGTTTAGAAAAAAGACTATGACCAACCAAAGACTGGATTACCATGCTTCTGCATGAAAGCAACACAAGCTTTACTCCAGCTTTCTACCTATAACAAATCTCAGGTCTTTTACGTTTACATTCCTTCGAATTGGAGACTACAAACCTATTTTGTGCCCTACTGACAGCTCAAATCCGCCTTCCAATTAATTTCAAGAAAGATAATTGGGAAGTAAATGATAGTTTAAAGAACAAATGCATTCCTAATAACTAGGGGTATTAATACTCAGGAAAAGTTTGTTAGCTTCTCTGGAAGGAATCGACAATTCCATGATGAACACATATGTGTAAAATCCAAATTTATAATTCCCAAAGAGTCATAAAGCTGCGGTTAAACACACAGTTCCTCCCCTCTGCCTGCCAGGGATTCGGGGAACTCAGAAAAGACAGGGTGCCACAGCACATCAATTTGATAATAAGGCTGGAGAAATGTGATTTTTCAAAGCTTGAACCCATCAGACTGATTCTAGTGTTTGCCAGCTCCTGTTTCACATATAATTTTTCAACCAGGACAGGATGACAAAAAACCTGCAGAAATGTGTCTGAGGTGTTAATATGGAATGCAGGTTCAGATGGCAGATGGGTTTTGTTTTAGAAGCAATGAGATTGCCACACAGAGAAAGGCATTTAAAACATTACCCTAAGCTAAACAAACACCACTTTCCAAGGTGCCTCATCATTAACCTTGGAATGCTGATATGCCCAGGGACAGAAAAACAGAAAACAACAGGATGACAGGCTGGAGAGAAAAGGCACAGAATATTCTAGTGGTGTGTGTGTGTGCGTGTGTGTGTGTGTGTGTGTGTGTGTGTCCTTATACACAGTATTGGGGAGAGGGTGGAGAGACAAAGAAGGACACACTCCACATTTTCAGTATGTGTAGGAATCTTAGCACACACGATTAAAATTGAGCACATAAGATTCTAAAGTCATAGTTTCATCTCACTTTATTCCAGTTATCCGGAAAATCCATGAAGACTGGACAGGTCAGCATTAGCAAAGTACAGCCACCACTTGCTGCCTCTGCGTAGGCCCAGTCCTGGTAGGGATCTCAGTTTCTTTTCTTAGTAGCTTTCTCTTTTTCGTCCTGAAACATTCCAAATAGTCATTATTGCTAACGTCTAGATATGGCTCCTCCTTTGTTCTACAGTTGTCAGCCTCTGGGACTGATTCATGCAGAGACCATTTCTGCATTCAAAATGAACACTCTCCCCAAAGCGTCTTCCCAGCTCAGAGGATGGAGGGTTTGTTTTTAGCCAGTGAACCAACACCACTGCCGTTGTGTTCCATCATACCGTACACCAACAATTTGTATATAACAAAACCAGAGTTCTTAGCCTCTGCCAGGATCTCATTTACTCCCAGTACTAGTTGAAAAAAAAAAAAAAACAACACAACTGCAGGCCGGCAAGAGGATCTGGACAGTCCCTTGGTGAGCAGATGGATTTGGTCTGTGGCTCTGAGAGCCAGCTTCCTTTTCACATCCTCCCCTTCCTCTTCCTGAAGGCGATGGATAGCTTTCCAATGTTTTAAGGGCACAGTGGTTGCATGCACGAAGCTTTCTTCCATCCTACACTGACAATGGAAGTGTTCAGAGAGAGCACTGTGTTTGTCAGATCGTCACTTTTCATCCTAACCAAAGGCCATCATGAAGGAGTGACTCGCTGCTTCCCCCAGCTCTTCCACACTGCTGTCCATGCCTTTTCCTGCTGTTCTTTTAAAGAGGACCTCCAATTAAACCTATTACACCTTAGATCCCAATTACATGGAAATCCACAACCTTTCCAAAATGAGTCTAAGCACCAACATAAAGACCCACTCCATTCCGAATTTATACTAACTGGTTTAGGGTCTTGACATTGCCTAGTAAGACGATTATAGAAGTGCCTGAAGGACAATCCTGGGTATAAAACCAAATGTCCCATGTGCATTACAATTGCCAAAAAAACCCCTTTCATCGTTTTATTAATTGTATAATTAATGCATTCTGTGTACTGATAAGAATAATGCCATGTAATTAATTTTTAAGAATTAAAAACTTGCCTTTATCCAGCTCATGGTCTACTTTCGTGTTTATAGCTGTGAATATAAATCCTCTTATCTAATTATAACATGACTGGTTTCATTGTTGAGACAAAGCAGTTCTTTGTCATTTCTTATTTGATTGTGTAATATTTATTTTATTATATTAATTATAATCGGTTGAGAGGAAAAAAAAAGAGAACCAAGGACTTAAAATTTTTAGACTTCGGAGGCTTATCAGAAAAATGCCATGCTGTTTTGGATAAGGTGTGATATTTCATTTGTTTTCTGTGTCTGTTTTTGTCTTTCATGATTACCCATTCTGTTTACCAAAAGGCTCAATTAGCATTTGAATAGTGAGCCGGAGAGCAGACAGGTTGAGAATTCTCCTAGAACTAATTTGGCAGTCCTTCTCCTTTCCCCCTTCTCCCTTCATAGTCTTTTCTTTGCCTCTAATCAAGCTGCAGTTATTAAAGCTAGAATAAAAGACCTGATTTTCCATTACATTGATGCATGCCGAACAGAGCCTTGATTTGCTTTTTCTTTCAGCAATGCTAATTGGACTCAAAGGAAATATTTAGTTTATAATAGCGAATGAAGAATTCATTTAATTTTAAGGAAAGGAAAAATCAGCAGTGGAACTCTCCGGTTTATCCATACATATATTTCTTCTTGCAACTGTTCATTTCCTTTAAGTGTGCTTGTCTTATCGCTTCCCACAAATATCATGGTTATTTAATTATCACTGCTAATGGCCTTAGGTACACCTAACAGGTTGAAATGTCTGATCTCTGCTTGGGAACAAAAGAGTGGAATAGGCTGGGAAATCTGGTTTCAGCTATATTGATCAAAATACAAGAAAGAACTAATTTCCACACAGTCATTTTCACATGCTATTAAAAACTAGATATCTTGCAGGCTAAGCCCTCATCTCCATCACATTCTTCATCAGAAGAACAAAAGTCTGGTGTTGTCCATGGAGAATGCAGACAAACAGGAGCATGGCACTTGGGGTATCTGCATCCTTCACTGCTCATATCCACTAAGGCATTATTTGGTATCATATTAAAATGTCCCACCCTGTGCTGGTCCTCATCACCAGTAAGACTTCAAGCCTCACATTGATAATAAACTACAGCAATGAAAAGGGTCAATTAGCAAAGCAACAGAGTTGCTGCCTCAAAGAATGAAAAGAAAAATTGTCACAGTGGGAAGCAACATACAGATACACCGTCGTTGAGATGTGATGTCACTGTTTAAAACAAATTCTTCATTCCGTGAAATACATTTTCTTCTCCATGCCCAAGTACAAAACGTCCAAGAATGCTGAGTCAATTTAAAGTTGTTTTCAATTTTATTTTCTGTGTACCCTCCAAATACAGATTTTCCAGAAATTTCCTTGTTCCACAGGGGTGAAGCAAGACTGCCTTTAAACACATATAATTAGCATCTGCACAGTTCTTAGAGTAGGATTTTCTTCATACTCTGCTCATTTCTATGTGTTTTATTTTTAGAGGGCACCATGGCCAGAACTCTGGGCCTTTGGTATACTCTTAGTGTTCCTTCTGCCTCCACATGGATGAGCACTTAGGTTTGAGGACTCAGTGTTACTTGTTCTATGCATCTGCACTATTCCCTTCTGGTAGATTTAATTCCTATAGCTACATCCTTGCTGTACTGAAACGTGGCTCATCATACAGGCCCTATGGAACTTTTCTCATTTTGGCTAGACTTCTTCCTGTGGAATTTAACTAAAGACACTGGAAACTGGTGTGAGCCTGTCTCATTCATCAGTGCCCAGCCTTTGTCTAGCACTGTGCCTGGTACAAGGAACACAAGATACACATGAGGCAAATACATTGACTGGAGGTAATGATTTCATGACTGGTTCCCATCGGAAAAGTCAAACACATAAGGTGGAGTTTCAGCCCACTTTTGGCTTAGCTTAAAAATGGTTTTACGTTTAAATTTCATTAAGGTTTAATAGCTCATAAGGTACAATTGCTTATATATTTGTGAAAAATGACATTAAAATACATCTATGTGTTGTCTTTATTTAAGACATCTCCACTCTTGGTATTTCTTATTTGTGTGCCTGAATTTCTTTCCCCCCCTCTACATAGAGGCTGAAATCGTAGGAAAAGAAATAACTTCAATCCAGACACCTCTGGACCCGAATTCCCTTTTGCAGCTGCTTGTGTTGTATCCCCTCTAGGAGGTCTCCAAACACATCATCAACAGCTTGATAGAGCTGATCTCCTGATTTCCTCTCAGGAAAACCGGCTCATCCATTTACTTGGATTAAACACAGGTTTTTGTTGTTTTGTTTTTCTTTTAATTTTACATACCAACCACAGTGTCTCCTCCCTCTCCTCCTTCCGTTCACTCCCGCTAAGCACAGGTTTGAAGCCTCCTGGATCAGCTTGCTATGGCTGTGCTCATATCCAGTCCTGAGTCTAACTCTCTACTTCCGTATCTGCTCCAGACTCCTCACTTCACCCAGGACCTCCAGGAGCCTCCTGAACTGACTCGCTTCCATCTATTACTGTTATGCTTCAGCTCAGTCCCACACAGAAGTGAACTTTCTATCGCCGCACAGGGCATCTTCACTGCTTAAAAGTCTGCACACCTAGCCGGGCGGTGGTGGCACACGCCTTTAATCCCAGCACTCGGGAGGCAGAGGCAGGCGGATCTCTATGAGTTCAAGGCCAGCCTGGTCTACAAGAGCTAGTTCCATGACAGGCTTCAAAACCTACAGAGAAACCCTGTCTCGAAAAACCAAAAAAAAAAAAAAAAAAGTCTGCACACCACTACGTCATTTTCAGGTTAAAAATACAACTCGTGAGCCTCGCTTCATGACTCCGAGTTCTCTATCCACAGCTCCCTCTCCAGCCTTACGTTATGGCATGCTCTCACTACCTCTCCTGCTAGCTGTGGGTCTAAAAGTCCTTGCCTCTTACTTACAGGTGGTCATGAGCAGAATCCACGGAGGAAAATTTAAAGAGAAAGATTTGTTTTAATTTACGGGTTTCAGCTCTCAAATCTTGGTTCTTGGTTCAATTCACTTTAGGTCTGGGGGCCCTGCAAGGAACATGTGATAAAGTCTATTCACGTGCAGGAGAAAGAAGGGAACACAGGACAAGACACAATCACCAAAGGCAGGTCCTCAATGACCTACTTCTGCTTCATACACTATATTCCCAAGTTACTGGAATTCCCAAATTATTGTCTTAACCTAGGGACCAGGAGTTCAGCACGTTAGCTGGAGGAGCCATTTCCCATTTAAACCAGAGCGTGCACCTATGTGCCACAGGCTTTCTTTTGCCATACTGCTTTCATGAGTTCAGTTCTTCCCGCCTTTTTTATGTGATTATCTGTGTAACCTGTGCAAGTACATGTGTATGTTCGTCTGCATGTGTATGCCTGTATTTGTGTGAAGGAGCATGGGTCCATGCCTTTGTGTGTGTGTGTGTGTGGTTCTCAAGTGGTGCATGTGGAAGTCCAAGGTTGACATCAGTAGCTCCCCTTGATAGCTCCCCTTGAACCAAAAGAGCTTACCAATTCCTGCTAGTCCAAGTAGCTATCTTGTCCCAGGGACTCCCCTGTGTCTGCTTCCAAAGTGTCAGGATGACAGATGGCCACTGCCATACCTGTACAACTTTTACACATTTTCTGGGGGATCTGGGCTTCAGTCCTTATACCTGTGACACAGACACTTAATCTTTTGCTAAGTTGTCTCTATGGGCCCTGCTTTCAGCAGAATCTGTTTCCTTGATCACCCTGGGCTACCGGAGAGAAGTGCCAGTGTGTCCTAAATTATTGACACTTAGTTCCCAGTCCAGTCTGTGTTTATTGAAGAAATTTACAAAATGCTATGGGGAGCCCACCATAGGTGACTACTGGGACACAGGTTACAGCCAATTGAAAGTCTTTATTCTAGCCAGCTGGGATTATACTTAGGCATTCAGGGACCCATGCATAGGCTTGAGTGTCCAGAGCACAGGGTGTTTGAAGGCAAAAGCATATCCTGGCATGCCGCTTGGCAGCTGCAGGGAGATCACTTGACAGAAGCAAGCAGTCTCATTGGAGCTAAGAGAAGCTGTTAACTGCAGGGAATGCTGCACAGGCTGGCGGCTTAAAGGAAGTTGTTGTAAGTGACCTGGGGCATCATGACTTGTGCTTTCTAGAACAGAGCTTGGTATTTTTCCCCAGGATTCTCTGTCTATTCTAGTTTAACCTGAAATGACCTCAGCCGAAACCCAAGATGGCAGAACCCCAGCCCTGTGTTGTCCTGTCACGGTATATGCTCTGTTTTAAGACAGAGTCCAAAGCAGCTATAGCTTATAGCTGCTTGTAGTGAATGAAATGCTGTCCTAAGTTCATATCCACCTATGACTTCAGATTGTGTCCTTAATTGAAAACGCGACTTTTACAGATGTAGTTGGTTAACGGGTGATATACATAAGACTAGGGGCTCCTTAAATCTAGGGACTGTTGTTGCTATAAAAGAGAGATCACAGCATTGAGAACCAGCATGATTTGAGTGGTGGGTGGGATGAAAGAGAAGCAAGCATTGCCATCCCACGGAGAGCCAGAAAAAAATAGATTCCCCCCTGAAACTTTCAAAGACACCACTACTACAGTTACAATTGGAGTTTGGAAGTCTTCAGATCTGGGAGAAAACAAATCCTCATTGTTTTAAGACCCTTGCCCCAGCATGCTAACACCAACTCACCAACTCAATGCCCTTAATTAAATTATTCCAGTTAGCTTGGAGAGAGCTCACTGGAAACAGGGTTTGTAGAGGCCTTGACTCTCAGGCTCCCAGCTCTGTGATCTTTTCAAAAGTTGCCTCATGGGCAATAGCTTAAGAACTTGGAAAGAAAACGGACAGTTTTCTTGGTGTCCGGGGACGTTTAATTCAGGATGGTGGATGTAGGAGGGTATAATTTGATTTACTGTGCCTAAATGCAGGCACGTTTTAAGCAGGAACAGGTAAGCACAGGAGCCCAAAGCATAAGAAGCTGGCTTTTTGTGGAGACAGAAAGTGAAGGTATATATTTACATATTCTGTCACCTGTTATTCACTTCTTTCCTAAGTAAGCAGTTTATTAAACAAATCACTTCCTGTATATAGCTAAAGTCATCTGTCTCTTTGTTTAGAGAACTTCTCTGCTTTCTACTTCATATTTTGTACAAAAATCTTCTATCTGGGTCTCAAATTTTTACACTCAGTTAACCAAAGATGAGGATGGTTTCTTTCAAAATCCAATAATAATAATAATAATAATAATAATAATAATAATAATAATAACAGTAAAATAATAAATACCCGTGTATTTATGAGGAAAACCATTAACTAGCCAGAAGGTAAATTCATTCAAAGTATTGTGTGACACAGACTAAGTCCAGCCAAAGTAAAGATGTGATGGTCGCGGGTCTGGCTGCAGTAGTAGGTACAGATCATTAAAACTCATTGCAGTGTCTGTAGCTAGGATTCTGTCTTGTCCGCAGATACGGAGACTTGACAACTGCAGTACCTTAGCGCCCCCTGCTGTTCTCATGCAGAGTGTCAGCCGCCTCTGGCAAAATCATTTTCTTCCTTTCCCTTCGTTCAGCCCTTTTCAGACTTCCTTCTGATAACCCCCTTTTCCTTTGCTTAATTCTCCAACTCGCCTCCTTGTGCTATTTAGCAACCCAGTGGCAATTTGAAATTTGACTCTTTATGATTCTCCTGTTAATCACATCTTTCACACGTAGGCGGTTCTAGAATGATTCTGTTTTTCTTCAGGATCATTTTAATCACCCTGCAAGAGTTCCCCAAAGCATCTTCTTCTTTCCTTAAAAACGCAGCTTCCACCTGCACGAAACCCCTCATACTAACCTCGCGCACACACACAATAGTTGAAGTAAACCGAAAACTAATGGAAAACACTTGGAAGAAAAGTGTTGCTAAGAACTTCTGAAGACAGCCCTAGAGCTGTGTGCGGACTAAACAAGTTCTTTGTTTTTGTCAAATATGTGGGGCAAATTACCACATCAGTAGTTGTCAATTTTCATGTTTTTATCAAGTATTTAAAACTTGTACAGCGTTTCTATCGAGTGTGCAAATATGTGGGCATGTGCACACCATGGCAAGCTTAAGGGAACTTAGAGGACAATCTGTGGGAGATGGTTCACTCTTCTGCTATGTAGGTCCCAGCAGGAAACTTGGGTTATCACGTGTGGTGTCAAATGCCATTACCCACTGAGCCGTCTCACTCACCCATAAAGAGTTTTCTTAATGAACTTTGGAAAAAGCTGGAACAGAGCTGAACCCCACATACCTTTTTTTGTTTCTCATCTTCTCAAAGCTGTGCTAAACTTCTAAAAACTCTTGAACGAGAACATTTACAAACATATACTTAACATACGTTCTGGTTTGTGGCCAGAACATGCAATGAATGACTTTAAAATCCAGGTGAGGCAAGATCTATATTCTATGGCATTTAACCAAACATGTAAGCACAGGGGCTAAGTCACATATCTGTACTCTGGCAGGGACAGACGAAGACAGACTAAGCTTTCTTAAGGCCTTAAGGAAGTTGTTGGGTGATATTTGTTATCTTCTACTTCCATGTGCCCTGGACATGGACAAGAAGGTGTGTGTAGACCACAGAACAAATGTTTGCTGACCTGCACAAGCAGCAAGCCTTCGGTTTACAGAGTTCAAGCGAATACTGTGGAAGCTTGAGACTGAGCAAGGCTCGTCATCGGGACTCATCGTATAAGATCCATTACAAAACAAAGTCCCAGGAAAACACTGTTTCATCTGTCCACATCCCACTACATATTCATTCCGCTTCCTTTAGATTTCTCCAACAACAGTCCGTATGCAAATAATCAACAATGTTCTTGGGACACGGCTCTAACAAACGTTGCTACATTCAACAGAAGTGAGCATAATGTAATTCGATGTCAGAGTGAGGCTACAAAGGAAATTGTAGCTATGATATTTCATTTTCAAAGCTGGTCTTTGTGGTGGTCCTTGGAAAGTGGAGACAGGCGTTCAAGGTCACTCTCAGCTGTCCAGCTTATGTCAATAAAACAAAATAATAATAGCAAGGCTTTAAAGTTGATGGGCCAGTATTTCCCACACAGTCTGTTTGGCTTGTCTCCTGTAAGTGAAGCACTGCACTGACATCACCATTAGAAACTGTGGGCCTAAATGAGTAAAGTGGTAACCCCAAGGGATAGAGCTATCAAAGTACTTGTAGAACAATGTTTCTGGGATATCCCATCACCCACAATAGTATAATATATGACATATTTTTAGTTGTTGCCAAATGTGAAAATTACAATCCTTATCGAGACCCAAGCATGCTAAATCTTTGCTACCCTAGCAGTGGGGCAAAGATAGCCAGAATGTTGGAAGCCAACATTAAGAAATCACAGAGCCTAAATTGATAGAGTCAGTAGATGGGACTGCAAACTACACTGGCAAATCACGACACTCGGGTACCAACCCAGTGGTACAAATATCTAGTATCAGGCCTTGTGCAGAGCACCGAAAAGTGCCTGGGTTCAGCGGTCAGCACAAAGGGTCCACCCTAAGAACCTTCTGCCAGATTTTATGTGTACGTTCAGTCATTCCAGGTGGAGAATAAGAACCCTGCTACTTTGGTTCTCTGTGGATTGCAGAACAGCAGAAACCAGCTATAAATCATGATTCTATATTCTGTATACTCCCGTGCTTATCCACTATCCCAGGATGGAGCTCCTGTGCCCATTTTAGATGACTGAGAAATTATTTTAATAAGCCAAAACCCATTTTTTTCAGAATAATTCTCTACTGGGCTTGTGTATGTACATATGTCCATTAATAAACCATTTCCCTTCATCAGGGATTAATTTTATTTTTATCACCATGGGGCATCAGCTAATATAAAATTTAATACCTTCTCAGGTGAACCTTATAGCTGTAATACCTCCGGAGCCTTCACAGCATTCTGAGGCCCCCTGGCCTCTCTTGTTACTGTTTGTCCAGGTCTTTGTTGAAGGCGGTGAGGTTTTCCTGGCTCACCTGATCCTCCCGTGGCTCATCTTGACAGAGCTTCCTTTTCAGCTCTTGTATTAGTTACCTTCCTGTTGCTGTGATAAAACACCAGGACCAACAGAACTTATGGAAGAGTTGATTTGGGGATGCATCCATCATGGTAGGGGAGGGGACAGCCAACAACAGGCTTGATAGGAGGAGCAGGAAGCTGAGAGTTCTCAACTTTAATGGCAAACAGAAAACAGAGTGAATTGGAAGTGCAGTAGGTCTTTAAACTCTTAAAGCAGCCACCGCCCCCAACACACCCTTGACAGAACTCCTCTGCAAGGCTACACTTCCTATAACATCCCCAAACAGCGCCACCAACTCAGAAACAAGTGTTCAAAGGCCTGAGCCCCTGGGGACATCTCTCATTCATACCACTCCAGCTGGTGGCAATAGCCCAAACTTGAAGACCTTCTCTCTTCTTAGGTTCAACTTAGGCAGTCTAAGTTCTGGGAGGAAATATATTTCCCCCAACTCGCTTGAATAACTGTTTTTATAGTCATCCATTTCTGAGGCACCTGGACTATACAAAGGTAGAAAATGACTCTCCCTCTTCTCCCCCTCATCAAGCTCTAAGTTCTTGAAGTTGGCTTATCATTACTTGTTGTTAATGCTAATGGATTTTTGACTATCTTTTCCATAATAGTACCCTTGAGAGGTCTCAGCATATGTATATATTTTTTAAAAATGCACTGGCATTTTTAAATATTGTTTTTTCAAATCCCCAGGTCTTAGTGAATTCGTATCATATGTAAAAACACCAATACCGAGTTAGGAAGACACAAAGATGAATCATCAGGTCCTGTGTAGTAAAGAAAGTGAGATAAATGCTTCATATAAGTCATTTTACAGTCTTGACTTTGGATAAGAAATTAGTGTATATGCTATAATTCCACTTTGGTTTAGAAATGAACACTTTTTAAAATCACATTGGATTCAGGAAACTCCACCTGGTAACCAATGCCAGCATTTTGGTTTCCATTTTGACATAAATTATAGAAGCCTCATCTGCCATACAATTGCCTAGAATCTATTCATGGATGAACATGTTCACATTATAACAATGTACGTATTTCTTTTATTGGTTTTCCTTGAAATATTTTACTTCAGGCTATTAATGGTAGAGCTAAGGAAGAAAGTATGCTTTGTGTACAAATAAATTCGATACAGATAAGTAAAATAAATTCATCAACAAGTTTAAGAACTTTGAGTCCAGATATGACACTGGCTGGCCTCCATGTGCTTGTCTCTTCAAAGGATCTGACTTTGAGTAATTTCTTCTAGATCATATGCTTACTAGTATTCCACTTGGGAAATATTATTTCAGCTCTCAACAGCTTTTGCTGAACATTAAGAAAGCAAAGGCATGGTTGAGCATCCTTTGTCCAGGAGAGATATCACTGGGTCTTGAGGACAGTTGATTCCCAAATTTCTGAAAAGTTGTCATACTGATTTCCAAAGTGACTGTAGAAGTTTGCGCTGCCACCAGTAGTGGTGGAGTATTCCCTTTACTCCACATCCTCTCAAATATAATTGTGTAGCTTAGTCTGTTTGAGGGGACTCCGGCAATAGGACCAGGATCTATGCCTGGTGCATTAGCTGGTTTTTGTAGCTCATTTCTTATGTTGTGATGCCTTGCTCAGCCTTGAGGCAGGTGGTGGGGTGGGGTGTGGAAGGTCCTTGGTCCTGACATAACTTAATGTGCCAAGCTTTGTCACCTATGAGAGGCCTTTCCCTTTAGGAGGAGTGGATGGGAGGTGGGTATGATGAGCAGCGAGGGAGCAGGAGTAGAAATGGGAGGGGGAAAATGTGATTGGTATGTAAATTTTTTTTAAAAAAGGCAAAGCCACTTCTGTAGTCTAAAATATGAACTATCTTTGCTAATCAAAATTCCCTTTTTGCTTCAAAATGAGAGACACTTTGTATTTCCTTCAGTTACTTTAGCTACTGGAGTTCCTAAGAGCATGCATGAAGTTCAGGATTGGATCCCTCATTTACATATAAAAGCAATGTGGTGCTGGCAGCTACCTATTATAATCTCACAGAGTTGTAGAGGTAGGAGGATTGAAAGTTCAAGGCATCTTCAACTATATCATGAATTTTATGGCCAGCCTGGATTACATATAAATAAAAATTAAGAAAAGAAGAAAGCAGTATCGACTTTAATACACTTTGCTATTTTATATGCAGTAAGGCAAGTTAATAGAGACCTATTTTTGTATTAAACAATGTAATATATGTGTGACATTAAGTGAGATTTCTCATGCAATAGTATTATTTTCATTGTTTTATCCTTTTCATGATTTAATAATTAAAAAAACCTTCACAACATTAAATGATAAATCTTGACATGTATTAGTAATTAAAATAATTAGCTATTTGTTTGACTACTTTAAAAAGTGAGACTGGATCTAAAACAGCAGCTGGAGTCTCATCACCTAGGAGGGAGCATGCTCCTCCCAACACAAGGAAGAGCATGGCTCCATCTCCCCAGTTTTCCCTGAATTAACCCTAAGATTGATCATCCAAGAACTTACTTTTGCCTTAAATTAGTTTGTTGAAATAGCTTAACCTTTACTATAAGAATTCAAGTCAAATGTGGATTTGTCTCCAAAGGAAAGATTGGAAGGCATTTCCACAAGACAGATTGCTACTCAGCAGGGAAATCAGGATTTGACAACATCCAGTCTTGCCCCGTGTCTGTGCTCTTGCTAGGCGAGCACTATATGGTTCACCCCATCTCCAGACTCTGACTACTGCGATGGAGTTTCTTGTTTAGTTCAAACAGGACTCAATCTCAGGATCAACCTGCCTCTTTTCTGAAATACAGAGATTGAGATTATAGGTGATCCACTGTGTCCAGCCTCATAACTTTAATCTTTTACAAGAAGAGTGACTAGAACCCCACTTATGTATTTACTGATTTGTTTGTTTCTCCATTTATTTCAGTGTTTTGCACAGCTAGGAATGACATGGATCATCTGGTGTTAGGTTTTACAATTTCTCAGTTGTGTACTGACTTATTTTGCTTAAACCTTTTGCTAATCTCCTGGATGACTATCAACATTACCGTATTGTATATTTCTCTGGTCCCATTGTGTTCTGCATTTTCCTTCTTAACCAAGCTGGAGCAGACTGTTATTAACAGTTAAAGAAGACTCACATCTACAACAACTTTCAAAATAACAACACTAAATATTCACTCTAGTCCTGACTGGATGCCTAGAACTCTTCTGTACTACAAAATAAAGAAAAATAATTTTATGCAGTAAGGGTGAAATATTAGAAGAACTTGAGCCATTAGGAAAGATTCAATCTCAGCTATAGTTACAAATTTAAAAAAATATTTTTAAACCAAGATATTTTCTGATCCAGATATAGAGGAATGAGCCTATTTTCAAATATCAGTTTGTAAGAGAAACAAAGCAATGTGGAAAAATGTAAGCATTAACCTAAGGTTTGTGCAGAGCCATGTCTATAGTACTGAGTCAGAGTAAGTTGTTCTTCAGTTATTTTCTGCTGATATAGAAATGTATTTATCATAGAAGTCAGTGAAATTTAATTGGAAATAAGAACGAAACATAGATACTTATTTTGTAATTATGCTTTAATTTAATGCTGTCAAACTATTCAGACATCATGTTGTTTTATTTTGCTAAGGAATAGAAAATTGAGTAATATTGAGAGGAGGACTTTTTCATATAAAATTATGTCATGTATAACATCCTTTAGTCAAATCAAATTTTAAAATATTAAACATTTTATACTGTTTCAAAACAATATTAATGGAATATTAAAATCTGAGATCTATAAACTCTAGGAATACTTTAAAAATATTTCATTTTGATAACTGTTGTAGAAGAGATGATAAAGAATATGTAGGGATGGAGATAGGGGTCAGCGGTTGAGAACATTTTTTTTTTATTTTAGATAGCCATATATTATACTGTAAGTTTAAACTTCAAATAAAACATCTTTTGCTCTTGCAGTGGACCGGAGTTCAGTTCCCAGTAACCGCAGCAGACAACTCAGAATCACTGTAACTCGAGTTTCAGGAGATTTTATGCCCTTTTTAACCTCCATGGGTACCTACATGCATTTATAAATCCTTTCTCCTTCTCTCTTAAATAAAAAAACAAATTTTAAAAAAGTCACATAAACAATATTTGATTATAGACTATTAAAAATTAACATCACCAGTCATCACTAGAAAATATAGCTGCTAATTATCCTTGCCTTAATTTCAGAATATGAGGGCAATAGAAGTTTCATCTTCTGGGATCTACCACTGAAATAGTCGACAATGGAAAGGAATGTGAGCCATGAACTACTGCTGAAATCTCACAATGACATGTTTTAGGATGATGTTTTTGATGATAGTGATGATAGTGACAGTTTCTTTTTCTTTTTCTTCTT
>JAQHUG010000049.1:8990292-9012196 GCA_028555095.1 Dicrostonyx torquatus
CACCAAAAGTTTCTTTGCTCCCAAAACATCTCATCTCATGCTTGCTGTATAGAGTGTAGGAGCAGGACAGGAGTTGGAAACTTTTGGCTCCACACACAGAGTAGTGAAGTGATGGGGTGGAAGTGTTGTCTTTAAATTAGATCTTACAAGACATGAGCCTGTGTTCAGACCCTAGTCTCACCTATTGACAAGATCTTTGAAGCGTTTAACAGCTCCCAGTCTTTCTTTTTCTTTCTTTCTTTCCTTCCTTCCTTCCTTCTTTCTTTCTTTCTTTCTTTTTTTTCCTTTGAGTTATAAAAAGAGAAATCCCTTACTTTATAGGATCTGTGCACAGATTAAATGAGATAAGTAGGTAATCTACACATTTTCAGTAAAGGGTACTTTCCCACTTCTACTGGGGCAAGCAGACCTCTTTGTATCCTAAAGGCAGTTGCCTCCTGATTCTTCTTCAGGTTTTATTGAGCTCCTTTATTGCTGGTGCCTGAGTAAACCTCTTATCTTTCAGTGGGGGTTCAGGAACTCCCTGAGCTCTGAACCAATGGCAAGTAAGGCCAAACACAAATGAAAGAGCTTGTCCTATACATTGCAGAGTACTTAGAAGCACGGGTGTAGTGAATGGATTTAGTAATATCTGCAGGCAATGGTTCTGACTTTTAATTTATTCTATCAGATATAAAATCTAAGATAAAGTCCATTGTGGAAACTTTCCTTTTTTCCTTTCATTTTTACTGTGGTACTTGTTCTTATAGACAACAGCTCTACCAACAAGAAAATGTGACTTTTATTTCAAAAGAAATAAGAAATCCTTATTTTGAGATCACATATACTCATTTTTACCCTACAATATAAAAAATATGTAGGCAGAGACTGCCCTTTTTCCCCCCCGACTACTCAAACACTAATAATCACACAGAAACTTTATTAATTACAACACTGTTTGGTCAATGACTCGGGTATATTTCTGGCTAGTTCTTACATCTTGAATTAATTCATTTCTATTAATCTGCATTGTCACCAGGTTCTGGCGGCATCTGTCTCCTTCAGCAGCTACATGGCGTCTTCCTGATTCTGCCTTCTTTCTTCCTGCATTCAGTTTAGTTTTCCCTCCCTAGCTCTATTTTGCTATTCCATAGGCCACAGGAGTTTTTTATTAACCAATGATAAGGAAACATATTCATAGCATTCAGAGGGAAATCCCACAACATTAACTTTTTAATACTAATGATTTTAACTAACATCTCTCTACTTCCATGCTTTTTGTTTAATTAGTGATGCTCAGATCATCTTCTCCAGGTCTATTTCACTTGGCCCCCCTCTTTCAGTACTGTTTCCTTTCTACCCTCCCCAACAGATTCACAAAAATTAAATCATAGAAACAAAGTCTTATTTACTCTGTAATTCCTTGCTTGAGTAGTTGCTTTCCCTTTATAACTAACATCCTTTTAAGGTCTTTAATTAATTTTTACTTAGCTTCTTAAGGGACTCGGCATGCCACCGTTCACCCCATATGCCCTTAATGTATTAATTGGAAATAACGATAATGATCCACCTTATGAAAAGCTTTTAACTCTGTCCTTGTTCACCTGGCAAGCTGTGAGCATGAAAGATGAGCAGAAAGCTAGCCACTAGGAAATGGAATTAATGAGCAGGGACAATGTGTACTTCAATATATTTTCATCACAACTGTTAGAATGCAACTTAATAACATTAACAGGAGAATTGTGAGATAAGTCAGTGGTTTCCACCCTAATAGACATGACAGCCTTGTTTTTATTTAGTATTATTCTCCCTTTTGGCTTGTTCAACGATAGTCAAAGGAACTCTTTTATAACATCCTAGGATAACTTTCAGAAGCAAATTGCAAGTTGCATTCTCTTACAGGGCATTTCATTTGGAGTTATATATCTATTTTTATACAACTTCCACCAAAGGTCTTCATTTTCATTCTGATACACCCCTCGCCTTTCAGAGATGCAGCTCTACCTGCAGAAATGTGAGCTGGGAAGCAGCCTTCAGGGTGCAAAGGATAGCACAGGGTCTCGACTGAATGTACAAACTCCCAGGAGGAGTCCAAGAGCTCAGAGCAGGGGTCAGCCGAACCGTCAGTTTTCCCCTTTTCTCTTTTACCCTTTGGCTAATATGTAAGTGTGCATGAAGGCTGGCATTCTTGTCTTAAATGGATGTCACAAGAACTCAGGAGGTAAAATACATGTCTTCAATTTTCATACGTTTTAAATTGAAACTTAAAATTGTCATATTTCCTTTCTCAATGAAACTCTTCAGTATCCTGTCATGTCAATATGATGTGTTTTCAAGTAAAGAAGTCAAATGTCGGGAACTGTACCACATTGGGCTGTCATATGTTGGGAACCATCTTTTGGGGGTGACTTTTGCTGCAACCCTAACTACATTAAGTTCATACATTACAGGATAGGGGTGTAAGAAAAATTAATAGATAGGAAAAATACCTGAATGAATGATGTTTAAGTCAAACAATATCTCAGCATACTAGGCCAGATGACATTGTTTTATTTTATTTGTATTCTATTTTTCAGAGAACTTATGTAGTAAGCAGAAGCTAATTTGTCATCACAATAAAAACTGAAGTGAAACCAAAACTCCAATTTATAAATTCCATTACTTTTCTTCTGAGCTCTAATGAGTATATATTATGCTATTAATTTGTAGACAGAATAGTTTCCTGAATTAACTATGAGGGTAATGGAGACAAAGGTGGTTTTGAATTAGGGTAGTCACTGCTATCCACCAAAGCTAAGGCATCATTTTATTTTTATTAGACAAACATAATAAAATCCCTTTCCTTTTTACATGAAATTAATGAGATATTGCCTGTTGTTTTTCTTTTTATCTTTGTTTGTTTTGTTTTGTTTTTACAAAGATTTTTATTCTTGGGAGGAAATGAGTAAGTCCAGAAACACAATAAAAATTTGGAATCCTTAAAACCTCTTAAAAAAATAAAAAGACAATGTTCATGTCCCTGAAGAACATTTGCAAGGAAACCTGGAGAAAATTCAATACTTCATGATGCAAAGCAGTGCCAGTGGCACAGAGATAAATGAAGAGGCAATGGAAAGGTGGGAAATATGGAGGATCAAATGGTTTTCTTTTCTTTTTTATTCTATTATATTTTATTTTTATCTTATTTTTATTTTTCTTTTAGTTTTCCTTTGGGGGTGCACTACAAGGGTGAGACTTGAAATGAGGGGGATTTGGGGTGCCTGATGTGAAATTTATAAAGAATCAAGGTAATAATGAAATGAAAGATGGGAAGTGAGAAAATTAAAATTTCATCCAAACCCTGACAAATACAAACTTTTCTCTCTCTCTCTTTGAATTAAAATACACAAAATAGAAAGTAGATGCAACACTTAGTGTTAAGTAAAAAAACAAAAAGAGCTATGGAGCTGATTTTCTTGTTCAATTCTTCAAAAACTATTTCAAAATGGATAAAGTAGATAGGTGAACCATAAAACATAATGCAATAATTCTGATATACATAAAGAAGCACAAAATAATTGTGCTGATATCTATCTGTGCTGATTATGTCATCTCTTTAAATTTCTTCACTAAATTGAATCCTCTAGTGAAAGGACCCTGGCTGAGGAACATACCAACTCATTGTTGGCTGAAGATGTGTTAGAATAGTAGTGTTCAATCAGCCTCAACAATATGGAGTGATAATCAATAATATGGATAGATTATTATTTCACATAATTGAACAATGACTCTTTGGTTAATGATACTACCCCATAGTAAAATTCATCATATCGTGCAAAAGCCAAGACATCAATTAATTCTGCAGAGAGCAAACATGAACATCTTGCTAGATGGGTTTTTAACCTTTAGTATATATAAGATATCTGATGGATTCTTTTTTAATCTATGAGAAATAAATATGACTCCCAGCTTCATGGTTTCAGAAAATGAAACCTAAGCCAATGAAAAGTAAGAAAGATCTGATAACGGCAGAGATTTATAACCCTGAGGCTACCTGATTGAAAAAGATCCTTTTCCATTTATCATAAGGTGTATTGACACTCTACTTTAATCCCAGGAATGCACATACAAAGTCACTGTAAGACTCTTTAGACATATGTGAGCCTGACTCTTACATGTTTTAGTTCTTATTACTTGAGTAATGAACTTAAAACACATCAAACAGAAAAGATCAGTCATAAGCTTACATACTTAGAAGCTTCTCTGCTAAGAGCAGAGATGGGACTTGTACGGATACTTTATTACTGGTCCATGGAGAAAATTGCTTCTGAAATAGCATGAAATACTAGACTTTTATTTCTTTCATCTATTAAAGTAAAGGAACAATTTGAGTGAGCCATGTAGTCGGTGACTCTTCCCCACAGGTCACTGCAAGCAAAGCAGTACTAGATCCTTGGTCTACTTTCTTAAAAGTCAAATGAACTCATTTCCTGTACCTTAAGATCAACAAAACATAGAAAAGGGAAAGAGAAGCTGTCTTTGCATCATCCCAAAGAACTACATATGTTAAAATGGATCAGCCCTCACCAAAGGAAAAATGTCTAATCAAGGCATATTACACGTTTTATTGCTTCTCTTTCTGAAAGCCACATTTTAATGGCCAATTGGGCTATCAATTTCTAAGACACAAAGAATATACTCGGGGCATTCAAAGTACTCATTAGACATTGCTCTGATTCTGTGGTAGAAAAGTTAAAGAAAAATTAAAGCGCCTTCTTTTGTGATACATTCATTTGCACCCTTATGCATATTCATTGTCAGCAAAGAATGAGGAATGGGAGAGAGAGAATGAAACTTTTTCATTTGAATTCGTAAAATGAATTTCTGAACCCCTGTCTTCCTTTCCCCTCCCTTCCCCCACACATCAATCAGGGAATATGATTATAATTCAGCAAGAGTTATTCTCTTAACTGTATGCTTAAGTAAGAAGCTTGACTGGGCCACCAGCTCTGAGGTTCAAGTGGCATTTAGAAAATCAAAATCAGGAGGCAGAAAGAACAGGGTTACCATTACAGCAGGCACTGAGAGACTCACACAAGTGCCAGAGGGGACTTAATATAGTGAAGGTGACCCATGTTAAGCAGTGTTTCATAGAACATTCTGTCTTGAGTATTACTTCTATTTACAAGAATGGGCTAATTCATTTAAGTGAAATGTGGCTTTTGGATATTCAATTTTTTTTTAATGTCACCAAAATTATCTCAGAGGAACAGCTCTGACAGGTCAATCATTGCAGATGGTAAGTGCTTTGTTAATTATACAGAAATTTAGAAGCCATTGTAGAATGTCTTGCCTCAGGAGAAATTTCTCTCTTCCTGTCTGAGAGCCAGTTTCCCTCTCCTGAATTAATTTTGTGTTTGTGAACAGATAACAATCCCTCCCACATGGTAGAAATAACTCCTTGTTCCTTGCTCAAATATGCAAGTGTAAATAAGCGGAGAATATCACAAATAAACAATGCCATTCTTTTTTAAATAATGCAGCATGTGTAATTAGGAGTATGCAATTACAACAGTGTACAGCTCTCAGTGTAACAATTAGGTTTTCAGTAAAATGTAATTTGTTCCAATGTAAATGTTTTTCCTCAATTCAGAAGATTCCCTTGAGTTGTTTCAATATGCGTTAAGTCTGTACATACATGCTATTGTGCACTATGTTCTGATGTATAAATCAAGGAGGACAGCTCTATGATACTACAGTATGCTACAGAAAGTTTTCAAGTATGAAAGCCTTAAAGTCGTCTTGAGACAGGAAAGAAGTGAGCTTTGACACCAAGTGTGCCTAAATTCCCGGTTATAAAATAGAACTTATTCCCATGCAAATGTCCCTTTGGGACTTGTCCCTTTGTGAAGAGGTGAAGTATTTAACCCCCAGTATTCTACTCCCTTCTTTCTTATGGGGAGGAGGGATGCGAGCTCCTATCTTATGGACATGCCATGGCTATTGTTCTCATGAGCCAGTATCAAGTCTGTTTACAAGCATGTTACCTACAGAAGAAGATCAAGCCAATATTCCTCCATAGATAAAGGAGATAATCTCCACATCTCAACCCTGGCTAAGGTGCTATTGGCAATTGATAGCTGTGGTGGGTCAAATAAGAGAGTCATTCTTATTTGATGACATGCTGACTTGTAGGTTTTCAATGCTCCAATGGGTGGTCTATACTCATGCACATATGACTGGTACTAATTGTACTTAATGAGCTATTGATTACATTTATATATTTATGAGTATGTATATACATACAAATATGTATATAACCACAATCAATGATGAGCGATGCCACAATTTTTAAAAGAAAGCAATGAGTGTTGTTTGGGAGGATTTGGAAGGAAGAAAGGGAAGGAACAAAGAAGTGATTGTATTATAATTTCAAAAACTGAAAGAGATACTCAAATATTATATAAATTCAGGAGGAGACTGGTTGGAGAGATATGAAGGCAAATTTAGGAGATAAGCAGGGGTTAGACATGATCACATTTCATTGTATACATATGTATAATTCCCAAGAATAATGAAGCATTAAAAAATATGGTGAGAGAGTTTTATTCCCTATTTAATAGATCCAGCTCAGCCTTGTGATTTCCTTCCCCCATTGTTGTGATGTTGTTTGACAATTAGAATTAAGCATGAAGAGATTTTGCTGGAAGGCAGCCCTGGAACTGCCATGTAAAAAGCAAGAATATACTATGGTTTAAGACAGTCAGGGTGTATGTGTGTGATATCTAAGGTCTGAATGATAACAGACATTGAGTGAGGCTTCATGGATCAGTCAGCTTCACTGAATCCAAGCTGAGTTCAGGCAAATCTGTCAGTCCATGTGAAATTTATAGAACTCTCAATCAAACTAATGACATTGAGGAAAATGAGTAATTTCCGTTTTAGTTTCTAAATTTTGCATTGTTTGTCATGCAGCAATGTTTAACTGCAATAATTTTTTTAGCATTTACTATGTTCTACTGCAGTGATCGGTGTGTCTGTGTGTGTCCCCAAATAAAAAGCATACAAAGTCAATACAATCCATGCCCCATACTTTCCAGAGGAGTATGGTAAGGACCATAAAGCACCCCACATAGTGGGGCTATCAGTCATTAATGCTCATTTGGGAAGGAGAATCAAGTATTTATTGATGTGGACAGTGATAAATTGCCCTTGTTGAAATGGATAACTTTTCACTTAAACTCAGCAGGTAGCCCTGTTTAAACCTGTGGGTCATACATGAAAAGAACACATGGAAGTAAGGTAGGAACTCATTGAGAAGAATGGTGTTGGTGGAAAATGCTTAAAAATAAAGAAGTGGTGAAAATGACTAAGCTTCTTAACATGAATGTATAAGATATTATCTTAACAAAGATTAAAGGAAGATGAGTGTTAAAATTTATTCTCATTGACAACACAGTGCTTTACCTTATAAATAATGTGTGTTCCATCATGGTGGTCTCTACATACAAAATCCTGTAATTATATAGCTTAGATCTTTCCTGTCTCAAATTCAAAGTCATCAGTCTCCAATTGAACTCTGTTTCTTCTAAACTCCAGCATAAAGTTCCACTTCCTGCTCAGGGTTATTCTTCTCTTCCTTTATGCCTTGGACATATACGTTCCATATCCTTTGCATCATTTCTAAGAGGAAATATTCTCTGGATCACTGCTTCCCCATAAAACCAAGTTATTTAGGCTTTTGCCTTCCACACCTACACTGTGACAAACTTTTCTTTTACAGTAGTTGGGTCTGTAGAGTCTATTAACCTGTTTATGTTGTTTTGTGATCAAGGACTATGAGGAAACATAAGAACTCATCTCTCTCTGCTCTATAAAAGATGTGATACAAAGAGAAGAGACACAACCTATACAGTTTGAATAGAGAACACACAAACAAAATAAGGAAATGTATAAGTGAAGCCTTTTGAATCAAATACCAAAATGAAAGAGAAGTTTTGTACTAACAATGCTAATAATTTATTTCTTAAACTTTTGTAATAAACGAATGTGCACATATGTAATATGCATACCTCCTCACATTTTAAAATGCACTGTATTCTTTAAGATGCTGTGAACTCTTTTAATAAGGAAATCTTTGCTCAATTTGGTGTATATGCCTTTAATCCCAAAACTCTTGAAGCAGAAGCAGGTGGACCTCTAGGAGTTCGAGTTCTTGGTTTACATAGACTGTTCCCATTTAACCAAAGGTGCATATGGAGACTCTGAATTAAAAAAAAGAGAGAGAAAGAGAAAAAAGCAATGAAAAACTAAACATAGACAATATCTTGTCTTTATGACATTTGCCTCTCCAATGCCACAAGAGCACGAGCAAAGAAACAACAAAGAGTGATGCAGAGGGGAACCCAAATGATACTCTAGAAAAAAATAAATAGTACTAGACTTCAATGATGACATTTGAGGAGAATTGAATTATGAGCTATGCTAATGTAAGGAAAGAGAGCAGCCAAAAAGGAAATACAAGATATGTAAACAGGGAACCAAGTAAAATATCTGGAGAAGGTGGGAAGATGGGAGACAAGGCTACAGGGCAAGTTGGGGACAATGATATGCAATACCCTTTATATCAAAGCCATGAAGAAGAACACCTTTAGAAGACCCTCCTTTTCTGTTCTGTGGAAGATAAGAGATGGTGGGGGGGAGGGGTAGTAACTGGTAGGAGTGGAAGGAGGAGAAATATGATTGGAATGTATTATATGAGAAAAGAATAAATAAAAAAGTAAAGACAACAGTTGGAAAGTTGGGGAAACTTCCAGTTATTTTTCTTTTTGTGATTTCATTCCCAATTACAGTTGAGAATGAAAAAAAAAGTGAGACTTGAAACAGAAAAATCCATACTAAAATTCTACTGCTGGCTTTTAAGACATATATTTTTTATCTATTTTTTAAGAGACCTCCAGTACCCACATTTGTAAAATGAAGATTATTCTCATATTAAATAGGAATGAGCCCAGTTGAATGAGGGAAATAGAGTGATTCAGTACAAAAATCACCATACTTTAACATATGTATTGTAGAATTAGAACTGATAATTCCCATCAAATACTTTCATCTTCTTTTAATTCAAACCACACCTGAACAAAAGTATTTTATTTAGCAACACAGACTATGAAACTTGCATGGGCCTGACTTATTCTTACTCCATCTGTAAACTGGAGTTTAAAATCTGGCTTTGCTTCACTGCCAAAGTAAACAAATAAATGAACCTTATACCTATCTGTATAAGAGAAAAATCCTTTTAAAGAAGAAGTAAACTGCCATTTTTGAGACTCAAACCTATGGAGTTTTTGTTTGTTTTTAAATATTGGAACCTCTGGCAGCTAGCTACATGCTGAGGTTACTTGAGTTAAAGAATTGGTAAAGAAATAAACCTTCTTCTTAAAGATTATAATGAGGAGGGGAGAAGCAATAACTGTAAGGCTCTTGCTGATGAAAAATAGGATGATGGTGCTCTTATGTGGGAGCAAGAGAACAAATATGTGTGTAGTGTGTTTGAGAGACAAGTGGACAAAGACAGAGAAATCAGATATCTTGATATGTTACATGTCTCAGCAAATAGTGAACAAAGGTTTAGAGATGAATGTGCTCATTTGGGAAATAATGAGGGAGTAATTGGGAAAATGAGCCTCAGGTTGAAATGTAAACGTGTTGAGTAATTAGTTGAGTATCCTTTTTTCAACTTGTTCATTTAGTAAAGAGTACTGAAAGGCAATTTCTGAGAAATCATAAAACACTGAGAAGGATCTCTGACTAAGAAACTCAGGATGGGCAACACATACAAATCTGCTTTAAGGAACTGGTTTGTAGCAGTTTAGTGTGACAGGTACCAATGAGAATCCCGAATTGGACTGAATCTAGTTACCAAATTTGTATAGGGAGTGCCTATCCCAGCTATCATTCTCTGGAGAAAGCATCCACCATACTGAAGCCTTATTGATTTTAATCATTTTTCTACAGCCATGGATTATGTGTGGCAGAAGTGTGGCCAATCTACAGAAATAATGACATCTCTCAACTAGGATCAGGGCTGAATGTTGGGCAGCTATATATAAATGAAGGTCTTTGAAATGCCAATTGAAGATCTTGTGCCAAGAGACTGGAAGGATGGGTACAGATGGGCTATTGACTATTCTCATGTTGCCCATCTTGTGCCTTGAGCAGCCTTGAAGTAGCCAACTTTTTCTTAAAAATATTAGAAGATGCTCTCTCAGAGTATATGAACTTTGCTTATCTAGTCTTAGAAGGCGCAGTGTGTCGCCGACACTATTGTGAAGCTGAAAGCCGACAAGCTCATGGATATAGAGAAAGCAAAAATATTGCTTATATGCAGTGGAGGAATTGTCATGAAACAGACATTTGTTTTAATATTGCTAATTGCATTTGAAGTGCTTAATTATTTATTTGTCTATATGTGTTTGTGTGTAGGTACATGTTTAAGTTAGAGTATAAATTGCAGGAGGAGTCAGTTTTCTCTTTGTACTTTCTGGGTTCCAGAGATTTAACTTGTGCCATAGACTTCATATGGAGCATGTTTACCCACTGAATCACTTCATAGTCCAGTTCAACATTTATTTTGTTTTTGAAATCAGCATTTACTTCACTATGATAACTCAATAGATATATTTTTTAGTCTAATATATGGCAATAAACCCACAAATTGTTCATGTGTGAATTTTGAAAAGGGGCAAAGTATTTGCTTTGATATGTTCTTTTTTCTTTTCTAATGATTAATTTTCAATATCCTACAGTAAAACTGAAGTGGGGAGAGTGATAAAACCATCTGCAAGATCAAGTGTTTACAATCTTGCAAAAATCATGTAATCTTTTTTATAGTTGTAATGTATAATATTAATAAGAAATACACAGCTGGCCTTTTATGTCATGATTTGATCAAAGTAATCAGTCAATTTATATACATTACAGATTATTGAATGCTCACAATTTTAAAATGTATATATTCTCACTACTTCCACTTTAAATGCAAACAAATTGATGAATTTTTTAGATATACCTCTTTGAACTAAAGTTAGAGTCATACACTCGGCAGTTCCTGGAAGATGCATCGAATCCAATCTGAAGAAATGTGTTTTTCAGGAGAAATGGCATTTGACTTAATCTTCAAGAGGAAGTAATATTCATGAAGGAAGCAGAGAAGAATAATTCTCATCTGGGAGTGAATTGAAGCAGTGGCAAGAAGTGCTGTTGGAAAGGCAGGATTAAACAATGGAGAGCTAATTTGCACATCATGTCTATTGGTTTTATCAACCAATCAATGCACATACTGTACTGATACAGGAATTTGTCATGAAAATCATAACTCACACCTCTTTCTGAATAGTCACCTTGTCTCTTTTACTTAATGTTTTGGATGAGTATAGTGCTAGAAAAGAATGACATCCTTCTCCCAAGGGGACATTGAGTAGTAATTAAAGAGGAAAAATACTTTTGATTTAGAGATTTCATTCATGACCCTAAAGACAGTCATATTTGTGACAGTTGGGGTTGCTTGCAAGGAGAAAGGGGAAATGTTGAGATATTAATAATTGGTGTAAGTTCAGAGTAGGGTGGAGATTGACAATTTCTAACTATTATCAAACTAGTTAGTTGGATGAGAAAAACAATGAGAAGAGGCATAAATATTTTACCTAAGTGATTATCAGATTTTTATGAAACTAACACATAAATATCTTCTAGGTGACTTAAAATGTTTATTATTTTTGTGCTTGAAAATTTCATAAACACATATGATGCTTTCTGATAAACTCACTGTTCAACCTTCTCTGATCTCTTCCAAACCTCCAGTTTCCCTCCTGCATAAAAATTCCTCTCTTCAGTTCATGCTGTTTAGTTTTGTTTTGTGACATATTGATTCTAACCAGGACTCAGTGTGTGACCAGGTTTGGAGCTATTCATGAGAGCTACACACCAGTGAGCATACAACTGAAGATAATGACTGCTCCTCCTTGAGAATTCATCAATAATGAAACACTCACCATACATGCTTGATTATTAGTAGCCCCATGTTTTTGTGGTTGTAGTTTTGTCAACCTAGTTGTTGTGAGGTCATGATTACAATGGCTGGACCATGAGCAGAAGACAGTGTTTCATAGCCCTTCTCTCTGTCTTTAATCTCCTATAGTCTTTCTTCCCCTCTTCTGTAATATTCTTTGATCCTAGATACCTCCAAACCCTCCCATATATCTGTGTTTGGTCTCTTTGACATTCATGGCCTTTTTTTTATACTTATATGAGTATGTATGTACAGATATTCCTAAATATAACCTGCTGTCCTGTGTAATGTTACTCATGGGTATGTTTTCAGGGCTAACCATTGGATATTGAAAAACCAGTTGTGTTTTCTTCCCTGGAGAAGACTATTTCTTCTGCTAATATTCTTTAGTTGCTTGCGCTTCTTTGTATTGTATTTTCTCTGTCTACATTGGAATATTTATTGGTTTCATCTTCAATCAGTTCATGTTTGGGCAGTCATATGGTGGCACTTCCAGGGATACTTTCTTTTATTATTAGGAAACATAGTCTCACAGAAAACTTGCTGATTCCTTGTCTATTATCACCTTTCCACTCCATTTTCTGTAAAATTCCCTATTCCCTGACCTTACTTTGAGACAATCAATCTCTATGTAGATCAGATTGGTGTCAATTTTGTGATTCACCTGTTTCAGCTTCCTCTATGCCAGGAATACTGGTATATGCCACTGTTCTCCTACCTGATGCCACCTCAGCAAATCTTGTTGGCAGTGGTTTCTGTCCTACCTGTTCCCGCAGTGATTCAGACCCAAAGAAAGACACAGAGGTCTACATTACTTATAAGCTGTTTTGGCCTATTAGCTCAAGCTTCTTATTAATTAATTCTAACATCTTAAATTAGCCCATAATCTTGTCTGTGTTAGTCATGTGCCTTGGTACCTTTATCAGTGAGGCATTCTCATCGTACTTCCTCTACATCTGGGTGACAACTACAGACTAACTTTTCCTCTTCCCAGAATTCTCCTGTTCTTCTCGCCCTGATCCTACTTCCTGTCTGGTTGCCCTGCCAATTCTTCCTCCCTGGCTACTGGCCAATCTGTTTTTATTAAACTAAGATATGTTAAAATAATACAACTGGTGGCTGGAGAGATGGCTCAGTGGTTAAGAGCACTGACTGTTCTTCCAGAGGACCTGGGTTCAATTCCCAGCACTCATAACTGTCTGGAGATCCAGTTGCAGAGCATCAGACACCTTCACACCAATGCACATAAAATAAAGTTAAATAAACCATAAAAAATATTAAAAAATAATACAACTGACAAACATTTCAAGGGTATAAGATCATTGTCCCACAGCAAAAAAACTATTTCAAATAAGTAGATAATTTTATTGACATACTCATTCAAGCATGTGTCTATGTAGAATTTTGAGACTAGTCAAAACTTTCCTGATTACATCTAAATATTATTTATGCCAAATGAAGTATAACAAGCCTAAAAATTTTTGGCAGTATTAAAGAGACTCCCACAAAACTCAACCTCATGTATATGATCAATAGTTGTATAAAAGTGTCTTAGGGCTCCCCAGCAGAGACAAGAGGGTCATGTGTGTTAGGAATGTAGGTTGTGACTAAGAAGCTCTTCATTCTGATATCAGTTTATGGTTGTTGATTTTGAACTTCTAAGTTTTCACCCCTCCCTACTTCCCTCTAGCTCTTTCTTCCTTTCTTCCTTCTTTCCTTCCCTCTTTCCTTCCTTCCTTCATTCCTTCCTTCCTTCCCCTTTCTCTATCTTTCTCTTCCTGCTTCTTACTCCTCGCTCACATGTTGTTTGAGATGAGGTCTCATGATGTATATCAACCTGACCTCAAACTTCAAATCTTCCTTATTATTTTTCTCCCACCTTCCCAGTTCTGGGTTCTGTGTGTGCTAACATATTGCCTTTTGTTTTAAACCAAAGGTTCTGTGACTGATATATTGGATCAGCTATTTATTCACTTCTTTATATTGTTCTTGGAAATCATGCTAACAAGATTCTAAGGGAAGACAATGAAGACATCAGTCTCTCAATATTTATATCCTTAATGAAATCACCTCTACAATCTCTTTGATTGATTTCCCATGTTCCCTTCATATACTTATAACCAATGAATGCTTATAAACCTGATGTATTTTCTCTTAACATGTCCTCCATACTTATTAAATTTCAGGTCTACTTATTCAGTTCTTTAATTAAAAAATGTTTGGTTACATTTAATAGTATAATATATTAATAGACTATATAAAAAGGTATTCATGATAGACTCTTTGGCTATGGTAATAGCTAACAGCTTAATATATTTAAGACTTAGAATATAACATTGTTTAAATTGATTTAAAATTTTATTAATTGGTAATGCAATATGTCACCTAATTAAATATTAGTATGCCCCATATATGGGGTGACTGTTTTATTCTCTTAAAAATTAGAAATAGCCTATGATATAGTGATATATTTTGATTCATTTTTTGGTAGCCTATGATACATTGATGTAGAATTTGATTCATTTTTTTTTGGTACTAGTTAGTATTCTTGCTGCTATGGTAAAATCCTGTCAAAAACAACTTAATAAATGAAGAATTTAGTTTGGTTATTTCTAGAGAGTGCAGTTCATTGGGGTTTGAACAACATGGCAATGGTAAGGAGTGGATTACAACGTTGTTCCATATAGTATGAAAGAAAAGCAAGGTGAATCCCAGTCCACCTTGTAAGTTAAATCTTCCAGGATATGCTCGTAGACATAAACAATGGTTTGCACCTTGTGATTATAAATCTATCAAGTAATATTTAAATTAAACATTACACTTTCATACTTAATAAATTTCATCAAAAAAGTTTTAATGTCTTCATAAAGCTGCACATAGGATAACGTTACAGTATTAGGTTGGGCTGCTGTAACAGAATGCCAGATACAGAGTTAATTAAAGTATATACATATTTTCTGAGACATGTGGAAACCAATGGTCAGAAATCAGTAGTTGCATCCTACATATAAAGTCATGTATATCTTCTCCATTTACATAAAGTGTTACATTATAAAATTATACATTATAAAATGGTATATTGTAGAAGGCTACATTACAAAATGTCCCTAGGGTACTCATGAAACGAAAGCTTATACTATTCTCAGTCAAGGCAAGATGTGAAACACAAGTGAAGGATGTCCTAGGAAAATCTAGATTCTACTGATGTCCTATAAAAGTTACAGTGGCTGCCAACAAGCAGCCACTTGCAATAGATTTCCATAACAACACTCCCTTAACAGACTACATCACATTCCCTGGTGGGCACACTGAAATGATTCCATTTCCTAGAAAGTTGTGTTGTCCAGATAGACAATTGCTCCTGCTTTTATGCATATGTTTTCAGGGTTGATCACTTTGCATTAGACGACCATTAAATGGCCTTGTCTGTGGGAGAGGCTATCTCTTCCTGTCTCTGCAGTCATCTGAAGAGGGGAGGGCACGTGGCAATTCCTCCCTTCTATGTTACTCTGATTGTGCGATCATGTTTATGCAGACTTTTCTATGAGAAACTGTTTAACAACAGGCTTTTGGGAATTCTAAGTTTTGTGTACTTTTAGATGTCTGTCTTTCTGTGACACTGTTTTGCCTTAAACTTGTAGTGACTGTATCTTTCCCAGGTCCCTCTACATTTGTTTCGAAGCTGTGGCTGCTCATATGCTTGCTTAAAACTTCTCACTGTTCACTGTTCTGTTTTGTTTTTGTTGTTGATTTTTAATGCAACAATGTTTTTCCCCCCACATTTTAACATGCTGAAAATCCAGGTAAACCTTTTCTTTTTCTAGTGGCTGTGCATACACAAAACTGGCTTGTTGATCCTTGAGGCAATGACTAGACAATTGCAGCCCATAACTGTTGATGTATTAGTCTATTAAACTATTGGAGAATCATACAAAGACTATGAGGCATAGTTCTTGTCTGAGGGTTTTCTGCTGACACCTTCAGACCAAGTAAGGCAACAGAGATATCAATCTTTGTCTAGTGATTGTCAACACATTTGAAAAAACTTGGTTGGGTTCAATACTACCACTCTTTTCATAAAATATTTTTTATCAGTAAAAGCTGTAATGTTAGTTCATTGCAGAACAACCCAGGTATCTGTGAATCTGGGCTGAATAATACATGATCATTAGACAAAAGATAAAGAAATTTAAGAATTTTTTAACACAATTACTGAAAATTTTCTCTCTCTCTCTTTCTATCACTCAACACACACACACACACACACACACACACACACACAAAGATGGCAATTTTTCGATCCCAAATAAGGTTTTATGTGATAAAATGAATGACTTTTGTCAGAAATTTGTTATTTTTTGTGGTATATAGTAATGTATCATTAATGATGTCTGGAGCTTGATGAGAAGCACGATATACACCAATGTATATCAGTCAGATAAGAAAACACATATGCTAATTATTTGGCAGAATTGCTTTCTAGTGAAATCAGGGAGCATGCGCCTCCAAAGGCAGGGTATAACAAGACATGTTAATATCAGATAACCTACATTTCCCCCTTTCTCTCCAAATGTGAGCATTTTGCTGGTAAGTGCCTGAGTTCGGTGCTGAGTTTTCCAGACAGGTATATTTAAAACAAAGAATGTGGTCATTCTGAGGCTGTTTCTGCAGACAACAACAACATTGAAACCCACAATAGCTGTGCGAGTTGATGAATTTTCAAGAGCACTTTTGAGTCCTGACAATGACTGTAACAAGTCAATGATTCCGGTTTATTAATGTTTCTGGATGTGACCCCACAGAGATATAAGGAAATGACAGCACTTCCTGGAAGACATAAAGGGATGCTTGCGAACTTGGAAACGACAGGAAGCATTCAGGAAGAGGAGAGTATAGCCTGCAAAATGGACTTGCTCCCTGCCTCCCAATCTTCTCCAACTTTCTCCCCAGTTCTGTTTCTCTGTAGCTTATCCAAGGAAGGCCAGCTGCCAGCAGACAACAGGCTGAATGGTAGCCAGCTGCTTTATAACTGTGTTAGCCAGAAGCCCTCATGAGAAATATTTTTCCTGGAAAATAAATTATAACATGTCTAAGTGGTGCCTGACAAAGCTAAACAGGAGGCATGCTGCTCGATTGCAAATTCATCCGCAGTCTCTGGGTAGAGAGACAAATAAAGGCACTTCATCAAAATCAGTCACAGAAACCCGGAATACCCATAGGAGACCACTAAACTCTAAATACCAATCAATTTCTCCAACTTTTTTTGTCAAACTTGCAAGTCCTTTTAAGTACTGTCTTCGTGAGCTGCCAGGCAGCAGCTGGCTGGTCTGAAGGAAGATCAGAAAGAGTACAGTTTGGAGGCCTTCTGTGACACAGTGGTTTATCTAGCTAAGGACCCTTATTGCTGAAGGGCTTCTTTGGCCTTAGAGCATCAATTAAGGTTAGAAGTAAAATCTGCTTTGCTTCTTTATAGCCACAACTTCTGTGCTCCTGGAGCTTCACCTAAACACACTAAGCAATAATATGAACAGAGTGTCTATTGAGATGCCGCCCTTCTCTGACCACATGTTTAAAACTGTAGCTCTGATAATGTCATGTGGCCTGTGCTTAATGCCAGATATTTTTAAAATGTTGAATGCATGCAGTTCCAACTTAATTTAACATGTGGCCTGTACTTCGTACTGGCTAGGTTAACATCTGTTGGGCTCTTAAGTAGTTCAATTTAGCTGAGGGCAAGGTATTGATGATTTAAATTAAGATGCTCATCTCAGTGTTAACCTCAATTGAATCAATATTTCAGATGCATCTGTTATACATAATGCACTGTACTGTAAATGGTGGTGACACATGGCAATCTCTGTCCTCAGAGAGTTTGCCTTCATCCAAGAATCTTGTAGGTAGAATGGATGGCTAGTGTCCAGATTGTAGACTTGGTTTGCTGTGTTATTGCAGAAAAATTTCTTAACTCTTACTAAATGATCTTTTAAAAATATTAATGTACATAAAAATTCATTCTGAAAATAGAGCAATGAGAGGAGAAATACTATGTTTGAACCTGTCAAAATATTAAGAACATGAATTGGAGATTTACAGTGGATTTAGAAACTCTGCATCCTTGATATACTTTGGAGAGTGTATCTAATGCTGCTTGCAGATGAAGGATGGTCTTGGCATATCTGATAGAGGGAATGAAGTGTTTCCCCTGATGTAGGTTGTCAGGTTAAGGATGTTCTGTTCAATGTACTCTGACTTCATAGAATTGGTAAGGCTATCATTTGGAGGGCAATATTATTATATTGCCTTCCTGATGCTCCTTGTGTAACCCCCTATTCCAGTTAACCTCACTGAAGATTGCTATTCTCTGTAATGGAATAGAGATAATAGCTATATGACTTTATTTCTCTCCCCATTATATATATATAAGAAACAGATAGGAAGCAAAAAATTGTTGAAAAGATAATTCTTTGTGAATGTGGGAGGGAACATTAGTATTTGAAGAATGGTTTTAAGTGCAGAAGGTTCAGTAAGTGGACACTCATATTTAAATGGCTACCACTAATGACTGAAGCCATGTGCAATTTACATAATATAAAATTAAGGACATTCAATTAGGATAGTTAGGAAAATATGACTATTTTCTTAAATGTATCACATTCAAATTAGAGTTATCTGAGGCCCTAGTTCACTAGGGCAGACTAATCTTATTTGTCTGATTTCAAATGACCTTCATTTGCAAAATAGGTTTTCTTGTGAGGACATTTCAAAACATGCCAATGATAGCACAAGATCTATGAAATTACATACAATCTCTGCATATTGATAAATTCTATTTTTGTCTAGATTTTACTAAATTTATTTATTTTCTGCAACAGCTAGTAATAAAACCAAAACAATATGATTGAACCATTGGGAGTAAAAGAGGATGTACATTTAATGTTTATGATGGGAACTATAAATAACCTGTCACATGACTTGGTGCAGACAGAGGAATCTGAATATAGCTGATTAACTACAAATTAAAACCAAACTTCATTTCACATGCTAGAAAAAGTTTTGTCGCAAAAATAAAACAGAATGTGACAACATGAGATATTTTTTCATATTTAAAATATATCTCAAAGGAGCAATTGTCACTTGTTGTACAGAAGAAAAACTCAGAGATTTCTTAATTGTTCAAAAGGTGAACATCCGTAACTTAACCTATACTTTTGTGATTCCCTAGCAGATATACTTACAGGAACTCATCAGTTTCTCTTAAGAGTCTATGCCTCAGGTGGACATTATTTAAAAGATGTCTTAGTTAAAAATTAGCTTGGAAAGAGAATCCACGGAAAGTTTCATTACTAAAACAAACTGTTTTAAAGAATCTGCTAGATTTGGGCCCAGTGGTAATCTTTAAAACTACATATTCTTTTCTTTGGTAATATGCATTTGTGGTAGAATAAGATACAGTTTAACAAAGAAAATCATATAAATGATAGAGAATCAACTTTATATTAACAAAATATTTTGTTTTACATAAAAATATTTCATTGTGCTAAGCACAGGGGTTATACTTTAAATTTAACATTGGAATTAAGAAGAGGGATTAATTTTGTTCCCAGCATTCTCTAAGAGTCTGGATTTTCCATTCTATGCCTGTTCTCAACTTACTAATGAGGGGTTATCTCCAGTTTTCGTTCTGTATGCTTTTAACTTTTGTTGTGCTCTAACTAAAATCCTCTTTCAGAGAAGGAATTTTGTTATTTTTAGGACCACCAATCAGATTGAAATACAATAACTTAACTGAAAAGTTTCAGATAAAGAAACACACTCCATCTAGATTGGGCCAGAGATTCACCAAAGTCATCTGGCTTGAGACAGATAAGGAGGCTCTAATGTCCAACTCTAGAAAGGAGGCTAACAGGAGAAAACTTCCTTTAGTAATTGGGCATGGTGGAAATCTTTCTTGCTTTTGAATTGTATGTCACCTGAGCCAGTTTAAGGGTGTGAATATTGTGTCTCAGTGTCACAGTTGCTTTCTGTGACAAGTGTATTATCCATAGAGGCACATATGAAGAAAAGCATAAATGCCATGTTGTCCCTTCTTACAACCAAGTTGAAATGTGGCCACTCACCAAGCAACTAGTTATCTGACAATGATTAAAATTAAGTCAAAAGTTTGTCATGAAATATACCATTGCAATTAATAGAAAAAGCAGCACAAAATTGTGTGAAATGATTGAAACAGATCTGGAGAGAAAATTTTTATGAAGAAGTTTTGTCTGCGGATAGAAGGGAATCCACACTTAATATATACTGCATATATCTACCAAACCTCTCAAATGAGAATTGTGTGCTTTTACTCAGTAATTTCTTCAACCTGGGATATCCTTATGAGTGACAGCTGTGGTCATTGAAATTGTATCTACCTAAGACGTAAGTTTTTCTCTCTTTTTATATAGAATTACATGAAATTCTATTAGTAGCCGAAATTTATGTTCACAATCAATCAAAGAAGTATCTAAATTTTCCTTGTAAGGCCATGAGTCTAGAAAATGGAAGAATCAGAAATCTAACTATTTATGGCATTAAGGTTAGAGTTATGGTTTTATACACACACACACACACACACATTTACTGATAGTTATTAAAACTAAACCATTAGACTTAAGAGTGCATACTGCTCTTGCAAAGAATATGAGTTTGATTCTCAGAACCCGTGTTGGGTGCTTTACAACTACCTTTAATTCCAACTCTAGGGCATCAGTCATCTTCTGGATAAAATGGGCACATGCTTTCACAAGCTCACACCCAAACAGACACATGGCTAAACATATAATTAAAAGTAAAACATTTAAGAATACTCCAAAAACTTTCAGAAACTTAAATATGTGAATTATAGATGATCTTCCCTCTTCACTCACATTCATATGATTCAGTTGATTGCAAGTAGAACATTATATTTAACACTTTTCATAGAATAAGAATTATTTGGACCTGAGGGATGATGTAATGGGTAAGAGTGATGTCACTCAAACCTGATGAACTGTATTCAATCCCTTGATCCCTTATAGAAAGCTGTGTATTGAGATATACATATATAATCCCAGTTGTTCTACAGTGAGATGAGAGCAAGAGATGGAAAAGTTAGGAAGAAGTGACCTTGGGCATGTTGTGTTTTTCACTGCTGGTCTGGAGTATGCATCACAGAGACAAGAGCTGCAGGCTAGACTGTACCTCCAACTAGCTGGAAGGAGAGAATCTGTTCCTGAATGTTGCATTCTGACCTCCACCTGTGCTGTCTGTCTGTTGTAAATAGGAGGCGGCTGTGTACCACCACCAAAAAGTGGGGCCATTTTATTCCCTGTGCCTGGCTCCCAACCGCGGCCACTAGTTTATGCCCGAAATGATTACACACAGACTGTATTCATTTAATTACCACCCGGCCCATTATCACTAGCCTCTTCTTGGCTAGCCCTCACATCATAAACTAACCCATTCCTAATAATCTGTGTGTTACCATGAGATGGTGACTTACCAGAAAAGTCTAACCTGCATCCATCTGCGGCAGGAGCATCATGGCGTCCTGCACACTTCCTTTCTTCCCCGAACTCTGTTCTGTCTACTCCGCCCACCTAAGGTCTTTGTCCTATCTTACAGGCCAAGCAGCTTCTTTATTAACCAATGAAGGCAACAGAAATAAAGAAAGACCCTCCTATATTTCCCCATTTTCTGTTTAAACAAAAAAGAAAGACTTTCATTTTAACATAGTAAAATTACATATAACAAAACAGTTATCAAGCAAGAATTACAGTTACCATATTTAGATCTATTTTATCTTTTATCATAACTAAGGAAAACTATAACTACAACTATCCATTCTTCAATTCCATC
>JAQHUG010000049.1:9012311-9023301 GCA_028555095.1 Dicrostonyx torquatus
TGTATCCTGCAGAATGTCTCACAAGCTCTTTTATGAATCAGGAACCCTGAAGGATCATCTCACCTTTTAGGCAAGTTCAACAGTCCTCTTTCTGTGGGTTCTTTGTGTCCATTTAAGCAGTCCAGGCAAGAGCAGTTTCTTGTCCAAATGGCTAGCAAACTCCATAAGTAGCCTCTTTGATGTCTGTCTTCCTCTTGAAGTAGCTGGTGCTGCCAGGAGCAGACCTGACTCATTGTCATGAAAAGCCCTAAGTTAATAAAACATTAAATGCCATGTTCTGTAGTGTTTGAAAGATATGGAGAATGTCTATCTAACTGAAATATATCTATGCATATCTAGAAAATCTAACTAACATGACTACAAGCTTAACTATTATAGATGATTATAGGTTAACAGCCTATATTTTCTAATTATACATTACATTTTTAATGAAGTACACAATCTCAATATCTTAATCAAGATCAGAAACATATATACATATAACAAAACTTTAAGTTTATATCAATAAAGCAAAATTTATACCAATGCAAATTATTCATATCTATACCATCTCCTCCTTTAAAAGTAAAAAAAGCATTTATAAACAATATTTGGAAATATGGGCACAGTTATTTCTCTCTAAACTGCTTCCTGCTGTATGGGGGCACTGTTAATTAGGTCTTTCATGGTATAACCTGTGTGGCAGGTACATCAGTCAGCAGTTGAGTGAAGTAATTTTCTGAAGGCATTCACGGTGACCTTTCAGGAGGATGTGGCCTATCATACCAGATTGGTATAGAAAAAGTGACAGGTTCTTATCCACTATGAAAACAAAAGAAGAACAGCTTTTCGAAAGCATCATATCCTTAGACCCAAATTGTGAAGCAATAACACCTTTATAATATCCATGCTAGTTTAGCTTGGCAGTCCATACAATGAGATGTCTCTTTGTATTTAGCTCTGTCACAGTGAAAAATTTAAAGAAAACACAATAAAATACATAATCCAGACATTCTGTGAATTTTCCATGTTTACGTGGCTTATTTATTTATTTTTAATCTATAACTATCTGTAGTCTGTTTCTTTAAAGACTTTAGCCTTTTTTAAACGCATTGTTTATTTTATTACTCTCTCTGTATATAAATATATATATATAATTTCTCTCCCAAGCCTATGTACATCCATACAACATTGTGACCTAGTTATAGGTCTTTTATGTCTGAATCTGCCTATTGGGAATCTGTAACTCTTCAGTATTCAGGAGTATTTCTCAAAATGTTAAGTACATCTTAAAAACTTCAGCTTGTGCCATGTAGGAGAAATTACACTACAGCCTGTTTCCTGTCCAGTCTAAACCTTAAGTGCACTGTTATCATGGTAATTAAGGTGGTTCCTGCCTGAGATCAGCACATTCCAGCATGGCAGAGCCCGGAGCCAAGCTGCTCTTATCTCAGAGTCAATTGAGCCTCTGAGCTGCAGGCAATGTTCCAGGCACACAGTGAGTCCAAATTGTCATCAAGCAAGCAAATCATAGCAATTTACTCAGAAACCCCCATTGAAATGCTCTGTCTCCCACCAGAGCCAGAGGTCGAGATGGCAGTACAGACTGTAAACTGGTATTTTAAAACTGCCAGTTTTTAGCCGATCTGATCCTGTTGCCTATCCAGGCAGGAAGAGTGAGCCATGGCCACAGTCTCAGTTGCTATATTCCCAACCCCAAGTGGGCACAGAAGCATCCAGTCCCAGAAAAGCCATTAAAAGGCTTTATAGTCGGAGTTCGAGCTGGCAGCACAGCCCAGGAAGCCCCGTTTTAAAACTGCCGCCACAGTGTTGCTTTGCTGAGTCAGGAAATCTCTCTTAAAGGAGCTATGGCACACCGCCAGCTGTGCTAAACTTTATATCTGTGTCTAGAATTTCTTTTAATGCCCCCTCAGGTTTTAAATGGAGTCAGCCAACCATGTTGGGCAGCCAAACTGTTGCAATAGGCAGGAGTAGCGGGCTGCATCCCATCTGGGTCCTGGCCACACATCAGCATGGCTATACCCGGAATACACAAATTTCACACAAACTGGATTCATTTTGATTACTGCCTGGCCCATTAATTTTAACCTCTTATACATATTAGTCTAACCCATATTTACAAATCTGTGTGTCACCATGAGGTGGTTACTAATAGGAAGATTCTAACCTGCATCCATCTGGGCCAGAGGATCATGGTGTCTCTCCACTTCCTTCTCTCTCACCACCTTCTGTTCTCTTTTCCCCGCCTATCTAAGTCCTGCCCTATCAAAAGGCCAAGGCAGCTTCTTTATTAACCAATGAAAGCAAAGAAATACAGAAAACCCTGCTACATCATCTGTCTGTCTTTCTCCTCCTTTTTCTTTCTTACCCACACAATCATATTGTGAGAAAAAGTTGTTTATCAAATAATTCTTAAAACAGGTTTTTCTTTTTTTGCAGCTATGCTTCTTTGATGAATGCAAACTGTGTTAGTACTATGGCTTATATAAACTAAGACTTGGAAAGGATAAACCTATAAGCATGAAAACAGACTAAAGAAACATACTCATATAATACAAATAAGTGAAAGAATATTCAATCATGCTTTTAAAATTAGAGTAATTTATCCAGGCTGTGGTTGTGAATGCTTTAATCCCAAATCTTGCAAAGCAGGGGGAAGGGAATCTCTGAGTTTGAGGCCAGCCTAGGCTACAGAGTGAGTTTCAGAACAGCCAGGGATACAGAGAGAAACCCTGTTTTTCAAAAACAAACAACACAAGGTTAGAAATATTAAATTAGAGACCATACTATACCTTTTTTTTAAACCAGTATATCTTTCATCACTTTATAAACTTGGGCATCTTCCTGTGTAATACAAATTGTAGCTAGCACAGTATATAAAACTCACTGACTTCATCAACTATATTTTTCATAGAGTTTGAAGTTTATTTCATTCCCTTCCATGCCTCTTATGGCACAGCAGCCACCTAAATTCAATTTGGTAACACTCATTTAAAACAGTTCACTCCAGATAGAAAAAGACCTCTATGTTCATATTCCCTCCACTCCATTGGCAAAGAAAAACTGAGAAAATAGTGCTTGTGCAGAAAACAGTGTTCACAGCTACAGAAGTCAATGATCATAAGTAGTTTTACCAAAGTTGGAAAATATTACGTAGACCATTTCAGAAATAAGCAGATAGTAAGTCTTAAATTGCATAGTCTTGGAAGCAGCTTAATGAAATGTTGCACTGTCCTCTTCTGTTCCATATGATTGGCATTATTATTTTGTATATTATGCCCACATGGCCTGTACTACTTGCCTGTTAGTCACATAGGCATCATCTCATTTGACACATTGACTATCACACTAGGGACCTGCTTGAGCTCAAGTCAGTCATTCTTGCTTTACATAAGATGACCCCCAAGCATAAGGCTAGTAGTGATACCAATACATGTATACCAAAGAGAATGCTGAGTGTTTTATTTAAACATAAATGATTAAACTTCTCTAAGCATGGAAGAAAAATTATTCATATATTCCTAAGTTTTACAGTTAGAACAGGTTGTCTAGTCATTAATTTTTCATACATATACACATATGTATGTGTGTGTACATACATATGGCATAGCATTTATAGCTTTCCATACATTCCATGGCTTAAGTTATATACCACAGGCTTTGATACATATACTCCGTAAATAAGATGTGATTATTATAGTTGAAGATGAATCTTGAGGTATATTTCCTCATAGGAGGAGCAGGCTATGCCAAAATATAGTTTGACTAGTATTCTGGGTCAGTCACTTAACTGAAAACGTTAACTAATATGAGAAGCTAGGTAATGTGAAAACCCTTCTACAAGATGAAGTCAGGAGCCCTGGGAGAAACCTAGCTATAAACTACCCTCAATGCCCCACACTGCTCCACTGTGTCAACGTTTATTTTCTGTGCATTGTGTGGGAATAGATGCACTAACAGGCATCAGGTTTTGGTGTCTTCCATTGGGAACTTTATAGCTTAGAGTTTCTGTGATTTTTCCATAACAAATTACAGAATGAAGTAAAGAGTAAAATTGTAATTGAGATTACATGTTTTAAGTGGTATAAACTGCTCATTTATTTATGAATGATATGAAATACAGATGTTTATTTTTAACTATTTATGTTCATTTCTCTTACAGAGGAGCAGAGTAAGATAAAACATAAAACACCTATGTTCAACAATCAGAAGCCAAATATAAAGTAGATTAAAAATGTTAACAAGTAAGAATCCAGATCTACAAGGAAAGAGGGCAATTTTTTTTCAAATTGGATAAACAATAATATATATTATATTATATATAAAGCAATATATTTATGTTGTTATTAAATAATAAATTATTATGTAATAACTAGTTTTGCCTCTCATTGGCTCTAACACTTAGGAAACCATATCCTACACCTCACCTGGAAGCACAATAGAGCTGATCCTATTCACAGGAGTATGGGCAAGCTGGCCCTGAGAATGTGTGTATTGGAAATCTGGCCCTGCCCCCAATCTGCCATAGGATAACAAGGGCAAGGCAGATATTCCCCCAATACCCTTCTCAACATGAGGCAGGTAGAAGAGTTTGCCCTGAGGTAATGAGAGTAGCTGTCCCTCACCAGCTGCAACACTTGGGAGAGCAGGCCCTGCACCACACCTGAGCAGCACAGTAGAGCTGACCCAGTTGGTGGGGGCATTGGTGAACCAGCATGAGATCATGAGCTTGGGAGATATGGACCCATCCCTTATCTGCCATTTGGTGGCATGGGTGAGGGAGAGATGTCCTCACAACATGTGGGATGGAGAGCTAGGCCCAAGGTCATGAGAGCAGGAGAGCTGTCCCTACCCATCAACAGCCATAGCACCCTGAAGGGTGGTCCCTGTACCTTGCCTGTGTAACATAGTAAGGATGGCCCCAGTGGTAAAGGTGTGGTGAGCCAACCCTGAGGCTCTGAATGCAGGACAACCAGTCCTGCTCCTTGCTCCTTTCTGTATAGGGTGAACTAGTCAGGGCAACACTGAAGAGTTCACTCTGGCAGTGAGGATGGGAGAGGGCTTGCAGACTAATAAACTCTTGCTACCACCCTAGCCCAGAACCAGGGTTATGAGTTGGCTCACACCCAACACACACTTCATCTATGAACTGCTGGAGCATGTGGAGGCATTCGTTCAGACCCAAAACTGTTGGATCTCCACAACACAGGACAACAACATATCCAAGAGGAGCCCCAGTGAGGGCCCAGTATCAATAGTGTAGCAGAAATCAGAGGCTTCGAACCAGATCAATGACTCTTTGCAATGAACATTTGCAAGTAAATATATGGAATAAAGGCTATACTGTGTGATGTGGGACTCACTGTGTCACACTACAACTTCCATGATGAGATTTTTCTTTCTTTTTTTCTTGTTTGTTCTTTAATTTAAAATTTTATTTTATTTTGTGGGAGAAGTTGCAAGGGTAGAGGGAAGATATAAAGGCTGAGAAGATGAATTGGATCTAGATTCATGATCTGAAAGTCACAAAGAATAGATGAAAAGTTAAAAAATATTGTTATGCATAGAACAATATATTTACGTTATGATTAAAATAATAAATATATTTTACAATAATATAATTTAATACTATTAATATTATATTACTATCTTTTAATTGTATAAACGATAAGCTAATTAATGAATATTTATAGGTAATTAACTTCATTTCCTGGAAATTTATGCAATATGTTTGAACTAGAGAATAACTTGATGCATATATTCTATGTTGAAGCACTTAATTTTTTTCTCAATCATTACAATCCTATGCATTCCTTGATAGTTCTAATTAAGTTAGAATCTATAATAATCAGTTTTCTGCTGTTTATTACACAATCCTAATTGTCTAGATAATATCAGACTCATAAATTATGAATGATGTCTTTGGAAGAAGGCAAGCTGCCTGATTGGAAGGAAGAAAGAATCTTTTCACCCATGCGTTTTTAAATAAAAGTCACCAGCTTCACACTTTACTTCTAGCAATAATGTTTTCTCTATGTTACTTATGATATTTTCATTTGGTAACATGCTGAAATTGTGAGTTCCTGTGACAAACAATTAAAGAAGTACTTACTACAACATGACAGTGTAATTTATAGCTCCGTGATAAAACTTTTCTAAATTGGTGGTGGAAATTGATAGACCTATTAAATATGAACATTTATAATATACATATCTTCCTACAAGTCCTTCAGTATGGTTCATGCACAACTTTGGAAAGATTTGCTTAAATGTCCACTTGAAAGATAAATAACAAGCTAACAATACTGCTTTGCTCTCATTTTAACCAATTTCCGGTCTTATTAGCTTTAATACTATAGGATGTAAGTATAATGCTCTTACGAGTATGCTGCCTGAATTTTATGGAAGTTTCCCCTTTTAACAAGTACTAAATTAATGAACATGCTATTACCATAAGTCAAAAACAAAAAAATGGAACAATTTTAAAAATATCAATAATAAAATGTTAATTATATGTCTTTACAGGAAAGTGATCATTTATCAGACTAGAAAATATATGCTTCATGTGAAAAATAAAGAACATAATATTTAGGTTTAGATTGGAGAGGAAAAAATATTTTTACTTTCTTTTTTATTGTTTCGGTTGGCTATATATTTTTCTCTGCTCCCTTCACTTCCTCCCCCTCCTCTTCTACCTTCTCCCATGTTGCCCATGCTCCCAATTTACTCAGGAGATTTTGGCCTTTTCTTCTTCCCATGTAGAGTAGATCTATGTATGTCTCTCATAGGGTCTTCCTTGTTGCCTAGGTTCTCTGGGATTGTGAGTTGTAGGCTAGGTGCTGGGTGTTTTTGATTTTTTGTTAATTTTTGTTTTATGTTTAAAAGCCACTTATGTGTGAGTGTATATATATATATACTATATATATATATATATACACACAAATATATAATATTTGTCTTTCTTTCTTGCTCTGGGATACTTCATTTAATATGTTTTCTAGATCCATCCATTTACCTACAAATTTCAAGATGCCATTATTTTTCCACTGTGTAGTACGCCATTGTGTAAATGTACCACATCTTCTTTATAAATTTTTCGGGGTCTGGTGGCAGCCCAGACTTTAAGTTATTCGTCTCGACCAGACCCCAACATAAACTATCTCTCTGGACTGGCATGGAGGCACGGATATAAAGACACAACTTACATGGTTTTATTGGGAGGGAGATTCTCAGTGATCCCTCATAAAGTCCTGAATCACATCCTGAAGAATTCCTCTCACTTTATTCTCTAAACAGCTCTTATAGAAAAATATCAACTGAGGGGTAAATACATTAGTATTCTGTCTCCTAGGTAACCAGGTGAATGGCTTTTAGTCATGTCCACAACTACCTGTGTGCTCTGTATGCTAACAATCAGCGTCTCTATCAGGCATCCTCCAAATTACAAAGAAAGGAGCAAAACCACATCCTGACCCTTTGTTAGGGCAACGACAGCCTGTCTGGAAGACTACATGACCACCTCAGGTGGGGCCTATGGCTTTAGAGTCTGGTTGCCATACCATATAAAAATATGAGCCATATATATTCTTCCTTTGAGGGGTTTTTAAATTGTTTCCAGGTTCTGGCTATGACAAATAATGCTTTTATGAACATAGTTGAACACGTCTTTATGGTATGACTGAGCATCCTTTGGGTATATACTCAGAAGTGGACTTTCTGGGTCTTAAAGCAGGTTGTTCCCTAATTTCCTGACAAAACACCATACTGATTTCCCAAGAGGCCATACAAGTTTGCACTCCCACCAGCAATGGAGGAGCATTTTCTTTACTCCACATCTTCTCCAGAATAAGCTATCATCAATGTTTTTGATCTTAGCCATTCTTACAGGTACAAGATGGAGGCTCAAAGTTGTTTTAATTTGCATTTCTCTGAGGCTAAAGATGTTAAGTATTTCCTGAAGTGTCTTTCATCCATTTTAGATTCATTTGTTGAGAGTTCTCTGTTTAAGTCTGTATTCCATTTATTTATTGAATCATTTTTTCTTTTGATGTCAAGTTTCTTGAATTCTTTGTCTATGTTGCAGTTCATCCTTCTGTCCAATGTTCTTGCTTTAAGTATGGTTATTGCCTTCATGTATGTATGTACATCATGTATATGCCTAGTATTTTTGGATTTCTGAACAGGGTGTCAGATCTTCTAGAACTTGAGTGACAGATGTTTGTGAACTGCCATAAAGGTGGTGAGATTGAAACATAAGTCCTCTTGTTCAGCTTATATGGATATGTGTTTACAGCATATATGTATACATTTATGTTATGTATGTACACACACATACATAACATACATAGAAAACACAAGTTGGAAGCACGGGTGTGGGGATGAGAGTGGGGGTTGGGATGGGGGGGAGGAGGGAGATGAAAGAGAGGGGGTAGAAGGGAGAAAGGAAGAACTGCAGAGAGCCTGGGTTGGGGGAGGGTGGAGATGCAGGAAGGATGGTTATTGGGGAAGGGAATAAGATATCTACATTAACAGGAGTCTTTCTAAGATTTGCAAGGGACTTGTCTCTTGAGGGGATCCCAGGCATTCATAGGGAGGTCCCAGCAAGGTACTTGGGCAGCAGAGGAGTGTGTGCCTGAACTGAACTTGTCCCATAGTTACTTTGTTGAATATCTTAATCGTCACCATAGAAATTTTGCATGATGAATGGAGATAGAGCCAGAGACCCACAGTCACATCAGAGCAAGGGATCGAGCTACCAAGGTCCAGTGGAAGAGCAGAAGGAGGGAGAAAATGAGAAAGGAATTCAGGACCATGAGGGACTGGCCCACCAACAGAGACAGTGTGCTCGATCTATTGGGAGCTCATCAAATCCAGCTGACCCAGACTGAATGAGCAAATGACCTAACTGGACTCTATGAATGTGACTGCCAGTGGGGACTGACTGAGAAGCCAACGATGATGGCACTGGGACCTATCTCTTCTGCATGTATTGACTATTTGGGAACCTATTCTATATGAATGCACATCTTCTTAGACTGAGATGGAATGGGGGAGGGCCTTGGGCTCCCCATAGGACAGGGTAACCTGCACCATCTTAAGGAAGCAGGGGGAGGGCGGTGGGGTAGTGGGGGAGCGGGAGGGCCGGGAACAAGGGGAGTAAATGTAAATTTTGCTTTTAACAAAAATAAATAAATAAATTAAAAAAAGAAAACACATTTATGTTATGTATGTACACACATACATAACATACATAGAAAACCACACATACACATACATATATAAATAAATGATAGGCAAGCACACACACATACACACTTATAAAATCTGTATATAATAACTACTAATTCAAAAGAGGCCATGATTTTCATCATGGGCTCAGGACAGTTTAGTAGATTCTTATTACCCACATTTTTTCTGTTGTGAGTGCCACTGAAGACTTGTTCACTCTGCATGTATGGCAGTTAAAGCTTATATGCATCTGTAGTAAGAGGAACGGGTTGTGTTCCCAGCACCTGAGAGGAGCACAGCCATTTGTTCCCTGCTCCTGGCTCCCGGCCACAGCTGCTAGCTTATGCCTGAAATAACCACACGAAAATTGTATTCATTTAAATACTGCCTGGCCCATTATCATTAGCTTCTTCTTGGCTAGCCCTCTCATCTTAAACTAACCCATTCCTAATAGTCTGTGTGTCACTACAAGGTGGTGACTTATTGGAAGATTCTAACCTGCATCCATCTCCGACCAGAGCATCATGGCTTATTTCCCTGACCCAGTCTTCTTCCCAGCATACTGTTCTCTTTTCCCCACCTATCTAAGTTCTTCCCTATCAAAAGCCAAGACACTTTCTTTGTTAACCAATGAAAACAACACAAAATACAGAAGATACCTCCTACACCATTTCCCCTTTTTCTGTTTAAACAAAAAAGAAAGGCTTCCATTTTAACATAGTAAAATTACATATAACAAAACAGTTATCAAGCAAGAATTAGTGTTACAATATTTATATCTATTTTATCTTTTATCATAACTAAGGAAAACTATAACTACAACTATACATTTTTCAACTCTATCAAAGACTCCAAAAAGGATATAATATTACCTAGTAAACAAGAAGTAAGCAACTTCCAAAACTTTGGAAATGACAGAGACTTCTCACTACCTGTACAGTCACCCAAAGTTTCTCTGTAGAGTTGGGGCATCCATTTTTAGCCTACAGGCTCATAGCATCTAGCAGACATTTCCATGAAGCAGGAGAATTCAAAGACAGTTCAGTCACTTTTTTTGTGTCCTGTAGAATGTCTCACAGACTCTTTCACGAAGGAGCAATGCTGAAAGATCATCTCACCTTTAGGCAAGTTTAGCAGTCCTCTTTCTGCGGGTTCTTTGTGCCCATTTAAGCAGTCTAGGCAAGAGCACTTTCTTGTCCAAATAGCTAGCAAACTCCATAAGTAGCCTCTTTGATGCCCATCTTCCTCTTGAAGTAGCTTGGTGCTGCCAGGAACAGACATATCTCATTGTCATGAAAAGCCCTAAGTTATTTTTTTTAAATGTTTTTCTTTATTGTTAAAAGAAAAATTCACACTTCCTCTCCTTATCCCAGGCCCTCCCGCTCCCCATCAATACCACTTCCCTCCCGCTGCTTCCTTAAGAGGGGACAGGGTACCCGGCCCTGTGGGAAGCCCAAGGCCCTCCCCAATCCATCCCAGCCTAAGAAGTTGTGCATCCATATAATATAGGTTCCCAAAAAGCCAATACATGCAGAAAAGATAGGTCCCAGTGCCATTATCATTGGCTTCTCAGTCAGTCCCCATTGGCAGCCACATTTAGAGAGTCCGGTTTGGTCATATGCTCATTCAGTCCTGACCAGCTTTATTTGATAAGCTACCAATAGATCAGGCACACTGTCTCAGTTGGTGGGCCAGTCCCTCATGGTCCTGATTTCCTTGCTCATCTTCTCCCTCCTTCTGCTCTTCCACTGGACCTTGGGAG
>JAQHUG010000049.1:9026515-9039885 GCA_028555095.1 Dicrostonyx torquatus
AGTCTGCTTCTTTTTTTTCTAGATCTCTCAGGTGTTCTGTTTATTCACTAATGTGTGCTTTCTCCATTTTCTTTATGTGAGCACTAAGTGCTATAAACTTTCCTCTTAGCACTGCTTTCATAGTGTCCCATAGGTTAGGGTATGTTGTTTCTTTATTTTCATTGAATTCAAGGAAGACTTTAATTTCTTACATTATTTCTTCCTTGACCCAGGAGTGGTTCAGTAGTTGACTGTTCAGTTTCCATGCATGTATAGGCTTTTTGGGGGTGGAATTGTTGTTAAATTCTAACTTTACTGCATGGTGATCCTTTAAGACATGGGTGGTTACTCCAACTTCTGTGTATCTGTGGATGTTTGCTTTGTAGAAATCCACAGGTTCTCATCCTCTATGAAAACAATGGAAGAATTTCTTTCTGAAAGCATCACATCCTTAGACCCAAATTGTGATACAATGACATCTTTATAATATCCATTCTGGTTTACCTTGGCAGTCCATATAATGAGATGTCTCTTTGTATTTAGCTCCTTCACAGTCAAAAAATTTAAAGAAAACACTATAAAATACATAATCCAGACATTCTGTGAATTTTCCACGTTTATGTGGCTTATTTATTTATTTTTTTAATCTATAACTATCTTTAGTCTGTCTCTTTAAAGACTTTAATCTTTTTTAAGGCATTAACTTTATTTTCTATATTCTTTTTCTTCTCTCTACCAAGCCTACGTACACCCATTCAACACTGTAACTTATTTATAGGTCTTTTATGTCTGAATCTGCCTATTGTGAATCTGTAATTCTTCACTATTCAGGAGCATTTCTCAAAATGTTAAGCAGTTCTTAAAATCTTTACCTTGTGCCATGTAGGGATAAAGAAGGTACTGCCTGTTTCCTGCCCAGTCTAAACCTTAAGTGCGCTGTTCTTATGATAATTAAGGCAGTTCTCACCTGAGATCAGCACAGTTCAGCTTGATGGAGCAGAGCTGAGCCAAGCCAAGCCACTCTTGCCTCAGAAACATTTGCACCTCTGAGCTGCATGCAATGTTCCAGGAACACAGCAAATCCACATTGTCATCAAGCAAGCAAATTGTAGCACTTTACTCAGAAAACCCCATTGAAATGGTCTGTCTCCCACCAAAGCCAGAGGTCACGCTGGAGGCACAGCCCAGTTTGTACAGGTGCCAGGGCCCAGGAAGTCCCGTTCCAAAACCACCACAGCTTCTGCTGATTCAGAAAATATCTCTGTGCATGCCATCCACAAACAGGAAAAAACTGTGTTAAACTCGGTTCTTTTTAAGCCCTCTCAAAGATTTTAGGTGGATTAACCAGCCACTTGGGTGCCAAACTGTAGTAAGAGGAGTGGGTTGTGTTCCCAGCACCTGAAAGGAGTGCAGCCATTTGTTCCCTGCGCCTGGCTCCCAGCTGCAGCCGCTAGCTTATGCAGGTAATAACGACAGGAAAATTGTATTCATTTAAATACTGTCATGACCCATTATCACTAGCCTCTTCTTGGTTAGCCCTACCATCGTAAACTAACCAATTCCTAATAGTCTCTGTGTCACCACAGGGTGGTGACTTATAGGAAGATTCTAACCTGATCCATATCGGGCCGGAGCATCATGGCTTCTCTCCCTGACCCAGTCTTCTTCCCAGCACACTGTTCTCTTCTCCCTGCCTATCTAAGTCCTGTCCTATGAAAAGCCAAGGCAGTTTCTTTATTAACCAATGAAAGCAACACAAAATACAGAAGATCCCTCCTATACCATGCATCATCTAATTCATAATCATTACAAGAGGAAAGGGTTATTATAAAATAACACAGACAAATCTTTAACCAAAACCACTTAACTGTGGAGTAAAAATTGTTAGCTATAGCATCAGAGTGTATTCCTATGTATGTTCAGGTGTGAGAATGTGTGTGTGTGTGTGTGTGTGTGTGCGTTTGTGTGTGTGTGTGTGTGTATACCCATGTTTTTATAGTCTATCCTGTTTAAGACAGCAGTGGTGGTCACACAGTGTCCACTACCTATTTTTGGTACTGATGGCTATTTTTCTCATTTTATTGAAAGTATATTGTGAAATCTGGCTGTGGTGGCATCCGTGTTTGTCCCAGCAAGCAGAGAGCAGAGGCAGAGGAATTTCTCTTATTTCAAGGCCATCCTGGTCTGTGCAGGGACTTCCAGCCAAGCCAGAACTACATAGTGAGACCCATTTCCAAAAATAAACAAACAAATAAAAAAAAACAGAAATGAAAATATATAACAAAGCTGAAGTAATACAGAGTCTCTACTCACTTAGATTCTAGGCCCACTTTCCTTGCCATAATACAATTCTTGGGGTTTAGACATGCACTGTTTATTTTAGAATACTCACAATGTTTTTCATAGAAAATATGAACATTTATCAAACACTCAGCACTTAAATACCAGAATATAGGCATATTCCATTCTACTAGAGATCAAAGAGGACCAAAGCCCAACAAAACTGAAGCCTTATGTTTTTGTTTTAGGTTCTACTTGACTTTAGAAATGATCACCTGAAAAGGAGATTAGAATAAGCTTATTCTATTTCACAATCCTTTTTGAACTGTAAAATCAAGTATTCCAGGGCCATTTGTATTATGTTATTTGTAACAGTTAACATTTATACAATAACAAGCAATTGGATGCTAAGAATATTTCAATGTTTAGTTTTTTTCAGCATGAATGGTGTTTCAGAATACTACAGAATGCTAGAAGAGGTACTTAGTGAAAGCAAATATCAGCTTTGAATTTACAATCTCTCCTTTTAACCTTTATTCATGTTAGAGATTATGATGTATTTTAGCCCTTCAATATTTGTCCTAGATAAGCAGTGAGCATCATTTGTATCATTATATGATGTTGAGAACTTTATTTTCATTCGAGGAGATCTTATTAGAGATTTATATAAATTATTTGCCCTTTTTACATGAGGAAAATATAAAATAATCCAATTTTTAATAATTCATTTCATATGAATATATGCTGATCCCTTATCTGTAATGACAGACAAATTAAATAGTGGTTTTTGTAATTTCCCATATGTGGATTTTTTGAATATATGTGGATTAAAAAAAAACAGAATTTATTTGTTTCTTTATTTGGCCTAGATAGTTATGGTGAAGACTGCTTTTCTCAATGAAACATTATCATTACAATTGTAGAGATGCAAAGAGTATTTAACATACCCATCCATCTTAGTGTTCTTACACTTATTCTGTTTGGAAGATGGCTAAATCTCAGGGGGGAGAGCTTTAATTTCCTTTCAAATGTCATTGGCCTGGAATGCTTTGATCACACTGAGATTTGTCCAACCCCTGTCAAGGCAATTCTCTGATGATTTCCGGCTGATTTGCTTTGTACATCAAAGGCATGAAAGGACAATCCTTCAGTACATGCTTTTGGCTCCACATTTGAAGCCGCTGGAATACTCATGAGCCATATTGTTAAAAGCACACAAGGGTTTTCTGACTTAGAAAATGTGGTGACTATTTGCACCCAGGACTTTATCTTATTGTTCTCAAAAGCAAGGATTCTTATAGGGATATTTTGTACAAAATAAGTAGCTACTTTCTGAATAATATGAGTATTTTAAAATTTTTATTCCAATAACCTAACTTTTACATAAAAGCTTTGTCATTGCCTATGAAACTTCTATAAAAATAGAAAGTATGAAAGTTAAGAATAAATAAAAGGTATTTGAGAGAATTTATTATAATATTTAAAAAAATCCCTAGTTTCTTATATCATATTTTATATATTATAAAATTTGTAGTCTAGAGAAGCAGAATTACTTTATGGTGATTTTATTTTATCAATTTATTAAAGCAGGTTGGGTAGCTATATCTTTGTCCTATTTTTTTAGTGCAATTCAAACAGCAAAAAATAGAAAAGATAATGAAATTAATATAACCAATGATTAGAACTGTGTAAAATAACATCCCCGAATGCTACAGCACATGATATTTTCAATCAACAACACTACCATCAGCAGAATCAGTAGCTGCAGCATCAGCCAGGATGAATAGTGGAGGGCAAGGGTCTAGTTACAATGGAACAGATGATCAGAATAAACATGATGACTACATTTGTTAATCACTTACCATGTGTTCAGCAAACTTATAAAGGAAAATATTTAATTGGGAGTGGCTTCCAGATTCAGAGGTTTAGCCCATTATCATCATGGTAGGACTGAAATGTAGGCAATCATGTTTCTGGAGATGAAGTTGAGAGTTCCACATCTTGATCCTTAGGCAGCAGAAGCAACTGTTTTACTGGGCGTGGCTTAACTAGATATAAGTCTTCAAAGTCTACCTCCACAGTGACACATTACTCCAGCAACACCACACCTCCTAATAGTGCCAGTTTCTATGGCCAAACATTCAAGCATATGAGTCTAAGCCATGGAGGCCATGTCTACTTAAACCACCATTGTATGCCTAACCATATATATAACAGAACATGAAAATGTAATAGAATTTTAGAAAATGATATATTTGAAAATTATAGGTGGCAACAATCAATCTTTAACTTCAGTATTACAGCCACTATTGACTCCATATTTATTTTTTTACTTAATAGGAAATTTTGAGACAGGGTCTCAATGTATAGCCCAACTAACCTTAATATTGTGATCCTTTAACTCGTATTTCCTAAGTGATAGGATTATAGTCAAACAACAAAACACCCAAAGAAAAAAATTTATGTGTGATTGAATTAATTATGTTGGAATATCTAAATATTCATTTAAAAGAAATTACTTTTTAGTGAAATACATGTCAATATCCTGGTAGTAATATGCAAGACTGACATTTTCCTGTGCATGGAGTTATCTTCAAGCATTATCACTGACCAAGCAGCAGACTTGACAGCAGAATTATTTTTCTTTCTGTTTAACGGAAGTACACTGAATATATACTATGAGATGAGATATATAGAAAAACATTAGTGGTCTGAAAACATAATGCAATTCATTTTTAAGTGCATTTAGAAATGTACAAAATGGTTTAATAAAAAATAATTGAGCATAAAGAAGCAATATTTTAATCCCAAATTTCATTCACAATAATTATTTTAATTTTTAAGCCATATGAAACATGAGTATCTGAAGCTGTATTTTAAGCTTTTATTTTACACTTGCTTTATTATTAATAATTTCATTTTACATTCATAGTGAGGTTTAGAAATATTTAATAAAATGATGATTCACCTATTAAAGTAAGTATGTAATCATAATGACCTGAAAGCTAAATAATTACATTCGGTAGATAGCATGCATGGGCTTTCCTTCTGTGAACAATTACAAAATCAATGAGAGTCTATGAACGCAATGATGAAAATATATAAAACCACATGATCATTAACTCTTCAATTCAACTCTATGATGTCATCTTATCAAGTTGTATACATCTTTAATACTACTGAAAGCCACATCACTCAATGTTGTACAAAATATGCATTCTATATTTTGCCTTTGTATTTTTTAAATGTTTTAAAATTTATTTATTTATTTATTTATTTATTTATTTATTAGATATCCTGACCATGGTTTCCCCTCCTCTTCTCCTAGTATCTCCTGCAATCATCCCTCTGCCCAACCCTTCCATCCTCTAGTCTTCTCTTTCTATCCTGAAAATGGCTGTCCTCCCTTGGATATCAACACAGGTTGAAACAGTAGCTGGTTGGCTACTCCTTTAGACTCTGCCCAGCATAGCCCAAAGGCAGGACAGATTGTAAATAGAAAGATTTGTGATTGGGTTGGTGTCCCAGTTTCTCTACTGGCAATCTTGCCTGGTCACAGGAGCTAGCCTATTGCCTGGAGTCTTAGTTGGGGTCATCCTTTGTGATTCCTGGGAATTTCTTTTGTTCCAGGTTTCTTACCTCAGCCCTGAATGCTCCCTCCCTTCCAGTCATTTCTTTCAGTACTCTCCCCCTACATCCCTCCTCCCCCTGATCCCTCAAGCTCCCATCTCCACCCATCCCCAGTTCACCCAAGAGATCTCTTCTATTTCTGCTTTCCAGGGAGATCCAAGTGTCCACACTTAAGCCGTCCTTGTACCTAACCTCTCTAGATTTGTGGACTGTAGGTTGGTTATCCTTTACTTTACAGCTAATACCCACTTATTAGTGAGTACATACCATGTTTGTCTTTCTACATCTGAATTACCTCACTCAAAATGATTTCTTTTATAGTTTCATCATATGCCTGCAAATTTCACATTGTCATTGTTTTTAACAGCTCTTTAACACTCTATTGTGTAGATATACCACATTTTCTTTATTAATGAGAAACATCTAGGTTGCTCCCAGGTTCTACCTATTATGAAAAAAAATTCCATGATTATTTTTACAATCATATTTGATATATTATTTTCTATATTCCACCATTATGTATCTTACAGTATTGCTATTGATAGTATAGTATGCATCTATAAATTACAATATTTCTAGTCCTTCTATTTTTCAATGTGCTATTTTCCTTTTAACCACAAGGAGGACATCTCATGACCATACTGCATTCCTGAAGAGGCAAATGAATAGCAGGCCCTATATATGTTCCATGCTTTCCCCTAGAAGCCTTCAGTGCTGCCTTGGCTATCAGAGCTAATTTGTCATTCCTTCTTTCATTGTGACGTTGCCATCCTAGCTCCTGTGTTATGCAATCATCGTTAGGAGACACAAGAGTGACTTCAACACAAGCACTGCCACACTACAGTGGTTTATCTGATAATTAAGACAGCAGATAGCAGTTAATTGACTGGCAGTCTGGTCTTGTATATGGTGCAATTAAAGTAAGCAAAGATGATTCACATTCTAGGTAGAACAGTGGTGCAAGACGTTTTCAGAGTCATCAGGATGACGTGCACATTCAAACTTATGAAATGATTATCTTCGCGATTCTGATTTTATAACTTTGATATTTATTTGACAATGGGAATTTAAATCATGAAGAACAACGTTGTGAATGTGGGATTTCCCACTCTAATGAAGAGAGAGGTGAGCCATGAGGAAGCACCGTGAAAACATGAATCTGGAAAGGTACATGATAAACTACAGTTCTCAAAATTCCTTTCTGAGTCTGTTTACTGTTTGTGTGATTTAGAAAACAGTACATTCATGCAAGAATTTCTTGTTCCTCGCTGTTTCTTTGTTGATAATCAAGTTAGTGCATTCTTCAAACTACCTGTAACCCATGAGTGCTGAGTGTTCTCAAAGCTATGGAATAATTCCACATAGAAAGCACTAAATTTGGACTGATTTCAAAATGAAATTACATGCCTAGACCATGTACATTTCTCCTTTCCTTTATTGTTAGTTTTGTAACAATTGCTCTGTTTCTTTAACAATTTACCAGGAAATAGCCCCTCTTCATTTCACTCTTGGCTCTATGAAAACAACCTTTGTGAGCAATCTGGAGTCCATTCCCAGTATAAATGCAAACCGACTGGCACCAAGTCTATGGAGCAGAACATTCACACAGCATACTTAGCCAAAACTACTCTCTTACAAGGGAAAACTATCATTTGGTTCTGCAAATTGGTTTTCCATGTTGATTACAGTGACACAAAATAGGAATGGCTTCAGTCACCACATTTAATTGTTCTCCACTCCTCTCTTGATAATAAGGGGGAATTATAACAGCCATTATTCAAAGGCAGAGAAAATAAATGAGACTAGAGCCAAAGTAAATTTTCAGCTGCACGGAGATTATAGCAAAACCTTCTTAGAAATCATTGAACAAAGGGTCTGAAGTGTGAAAAAGTATATCCACTCCCCAGGGTAAGAAGCACCGTTTTGGACATAAGTACCTGAGAAGGATCTTGAAGGTCCCCAACACTCACAAGTTAAAGATTTGATAGAATGACACTATGAGTAGGTGTTGATCCTTGGAGAAATGGGGCCTCGTGGGCATATTTAGAAATTTGAGCCACGTATCAAAGTGAACTGTGAGAATACGACTTTTCTTTCTCTACTTTCTGGGGTGAGTGGCTTTCATGTTGTGCTTCCTCACCACAAGCTGCCAACAATGAGGCCAATCTGACAATGACTGGAACCTTCTGAAACTGTAATGCTAAACAATCCTTTTTCTGAGTTATGCTCTCATGTATTTCATGACATTGATGGAATGCTATTTGATCTTACTTCTTTATCCAAATGGAAGCTGATGCAAAAATATAATTTTGTATTTGTAGATGATATATTCCATAACTATTTGGTTTGTAGTGATAAACACAGAGAAATTTGATTTATTGTTTTATTATATTCTTCAGTTGAGGTTTTGGATAGAATTCAACAGGATTTTTGGTTACCATTTAGTAGATATTATTTTATCTCAGATATTCTGTGACATAAATGTATTTCTGTGAATTCACAATATGACACATATGTTATGGTTTACATTTAAGAGATGTTAAAATTAAAAGATCTGGGAGCCCAAATGTTTTACTTAGGAATTTATTAACTTAATATTATATAAATTTATCTTCCACAAGGTATTATAAGGGATAAGAGAAAATAAAAATGTTATTATTTCTGATCTTTCTATCTTTCACATCACATGATATCGGATCAAATAATATGCATAATAATGCAGCTAGGAAGAACTTGAACTCAGTTTCCAAGTAGAGTCATGAACTGCAAAGTGATGCTTCAGTCAGGGACAGATTGTATGTGTGATGGTCAGATGAAATGTAGTAGTGCTGAAGAGTACCTGTCACCTAGTGAGTAATGTTTAATATAACATGGCCCATGATTCCGGCTTGTGTTGAGTCTGTTGCTTGCAGCCTACTACACCAGCAGTCAAGTGGGATAGTCACAGATATGCACAAGGCATGGTTTTGTTATTGATTTATATATTTATATTTATATATTTAATGCACTGTGCTCTCAGGAATTATTTTAGTGTAGCTTTATCCTTCTGTTCATGAAAAATTTCACAGCATAGCTTTGGTGTGCATCTCACATGTGTTTGAGTATACTGTGATATTCATACAATGATGTAATCTCACAATGTCATATATTTCTGAGTGTACCCCAGTTATTAGTTACAGAAGTATATAATTTTAGATCTATGGGTTGTAGCCGAACAGGATATATTTGTATTTAAAATGAAACAGAACAGTCTACGGATTATCTTGCTTTTGGGTTTTGTTGTATCTAGCCTTGGACCTTTTAGATAAACATTAATTTCTTAGTTCTAGGGTGTTGGCTATTTATTTTTATGTCGATGAGTGAGATGTTCACATAGGCAATGCGTTGATAGCTGGATTTAGCCTGGGAATGATAAGAGGGGGAGCTGTGTGTTGTTTTATCTCAAAATGGAATTTTTATTAATATTCTAGGTGCTGTGTACAATGTGCAAATTGAAATCCCTCACTGTAACATTCTTTCATGGTTGTAAATGGTGCCACGACTGAGGTCATGCCATGATGTTCAGCTTGGTTTGTGAGACTGTAATAGCTTGGCTTTTTTGGGGCAGATTTTTCATTTAAATATTTGGCTTCACTTACTTAGGAGGTTGCCATCATCTGTAAGCTCCCCCTTCTCCGTCTTGTAATCTCTGCAGGATGAAAAATGTTCTGATGCTACGGAAATTATTCCAGCACAGATGCATTTAGATTGTGGAAATCACTCTGGGTTGTTTAAAGCAAGACATTTTCTGATTGTTTCCATGATGATTGGATGCTTCATTAACCCCTTTATTGTTGACATCCTATGGAGACTCGATATGTAGTCTTAATTATTTTAAAAGACAATTCTTTGTTATTTAGTTGGTGATTAAAAACACATTAAAAGATGGCACAGAAAGACTATTTTTGTTCATTACTAGATCTAAAAATCTAATCATGTAGTAAGAGACTAATTTTCACATAATTCTTAAAACAATAAGTACACTACTGTAGAAATTACTTGTGCTGCCTGAATCAGTTAATTAACCAAACCACATGAGAAAGAACAAGAAAGTGATTATTTTCCATTAATCAAATGTAAAAGTCAAGGGTAGACACCTCTATCAGTGCTTTTAAGGAAAGAATCTTAGGGTGAATTCATAGGATGCACCCAAACTGTTAAAATGTAAGTGAAAAAAACCAAGGAAGAAAAATAGCACACTAAAAGCTTATGAATCCATTTAAAAGAAAGTGACGAAATTCTGAAAGATGGAATTACAGTTTTTAGGGAACAAATATTAGGAAAGAAATCTGTACAAAGCAAAATAGTTACACACAATAATTTCATGAATACAATTCAATCATCTTTGTGGAACGAAGAGCAGACATTTCTCTCTCAGGGTTGACACACCAGAATCTTTCACTTGATGTAGTCTTTGCAAGATTTACATAATTGAGTTTGACACAGTAAATATACTTCAGAAGAAATTTTTATATTGTACCTGGAATATGAGATTATCTTCATTATATAACTACTGCAAAACTTAAAGCAAAAATAGTAATTTTCTATATCTATCTCTTTTTATCTCTCGTTCTATAGAGACATAGATATATGCTTGTTTGTATAAATTCAATTTCTATTTTTTCCTTCCTATTTTAAGTTTTTTATTCAGAATTCAGAAGTATCTTTGAAACAATTCTAGCTCAGAGCCCCTTCTGAAATTTATAGCAGTATCTGGATATATTCTGTTTTATATTCACAATATAATGACAGAAAGAGAAATTGAGACAGCAAGATTAATTCCCAAAGTTCGTATACTCAGTTTCTACTGAATTCTTAGCCAAAGAACTGATTACAGTTCAAGACTGCTTGTCTCCCAACGTACAAGGCATCTTGGCAATAAAAATAAATGTCTTAAAATTCAAAGATAAACCATATCTGGAGAGATTTCTTAAAAGGTTTTGTTTTGTTTGTTTGTTTATTTTTATGTGGTTTAGAGTTTATTTCCCAATACCTACTTTTGGCAGCTAAAAACTGCTTGTCACTCTAACTCCAGAGGACCCCACACCTTTTTCTGCCCCTAAGCACAACTATACACAGTTGCATATCACACAAAAAGCACTCTCTCTCTCACACACAGACACGCATACTCATAATACAAAAGTAAAAACATAATTAAAAATCAAATATAAATTATTAAAAATTCTCAAATTTCATTTTACAAAGTTTTAATATATTATGTATTCTAGATTATCATTTTCATAGTTATTTAAACAATATGATCCAATTATTATGTTTAGAGGTTATGGTTTTGTAGTAAGTCTATCATGGGCTTCTGTGTGGGTTCTTATGTAATTCTTAGTTCCCTGAATTTTATTACTTCCATTATATTGTAAAATGATGGTTGCTGTTAAATTTTTATAAGGGAACAATTTAAGTTCACAAAGGCTGCTCATTGCTCAGTCAACTCTATGTATTTGCTCATATCAGCATCATCTGATTGCTTCTTCGTTTAAGATTTTTCATTATTTGAATACTTAAAGACAGTAATTTCAATTTTTATATCTCAGTTCCAAAATAATATCTAACTTTAACATTAATTGAAACCATGTAAAATAACCGTCTGCTGTTAGGAGTCAGTTGGATTTCATATAAATATAATAATCTCCATCAATAAACTGATCAGATGGCAACTTTGCTATGAACAGGAGAAAAATCCATCTTTAATGGAGAAACAATTACCTTATGAGGGTCATTTAAGACATAAATATGTTATTTACTCTGATGATGAAGAAACTCATAAAGTTGCCAAATAATCATGATGCATGAGTTTTCACCATAATTCCTGGTGGAAAAGAGTTACATGATAGAACATAACTGCCCTTTCCGAATGGACATCTTAATCTATCATGCAGAAGGACAGGAACAGGCAGAGGTTAAAGTGAGGTGGATTTTGCTTTTTGGATTTTTAAAGATTCTAAACCCTTGATAGTAGGGACACAATAGAGAACAAAATCATTCTGCTGCTATTAGATTTTTTTTAAATCCTAATTTTTAAAAATGATACATTTATAATTATGTGTGTTTGTGTTCTGCTGTGTGTGGGTATGTGCCAGGGAGTGCAGCGGCTGCAGGTATAGAGGATCTCCTGTAGGTGGAAGTTCAGAAGGTTGAAAGCTGCCATACATGGATGTTAGACAAGAAACTTGGGTCTACTGGAAGAAGAGTGCACACTCTTTATCACCATGACACAACTCTAGCTCCTCATGGAGGGCCATTTAAACAGCCCTTTTCATGGTAAAGCCACAACCAGAAGGCAGACCAGATTGATATAATACTCATTTCTTTCCTTGATGACTTATGGTCTAGAACATTTTTCTTGATTATAAACAGGTACACAAATTAAATAAAATGCTGTGTGGGATTGAACTTACTTTAGAAATTACTCCACAACATAAAATTCCATTATTAATGAAACACAAAGAAATTGGAAATTCAACAGAGCTTTTAAAAGAACCTTATTTTGACTTATTTGTAATAAAGTATTATTTTTGAGTTAAAAAAAACATGATTCAGTCTATAAAGTCATAGTTCAAACAGTAAATTAGTTTCAGAGGAAGGGCTTTAGGGATCAAGTAAAGGCATTGCATATACTATAGAAATTTCGGGAATGTTTTTGTCATTATGATAATTAAACATGGAAATATGTCAAACACCTGCTGGTGATTTCCTTTGACCTAAAGGAAAGAGGTAAAGTATATATACACATAATATATAATATTATAATAAATGTATTAATATATTTAATGAAAAGTATATATGTAGGAAGAGGCTGCTAGTGTGTTCCCAGCCACCCTCCACTTGTTTGTTTCCCTGCCGCCCAGACTCTCGTAAAAACCACACAGAAACTGTATTAATTAAATCATTGCTTGGCCAATTACTTAAACGTATTGCTAGCTAGCTCTTACATGTAGAATTAACCCATCTCCATTATTTCATATTTTACCACAAAACTTGTGGCCTACTGGCTTCAGCACGTCTGGCTCTGCTGGTGGCTCCATGGCTTCTCTCTGACTCTACCTCCTCTCTCCCAGCATTCAATTTAGTTTTCCCCACCTAGATCTGTTCTGCCCTGCTCTGCTATAGTCTTAATGCAGTTTCTTTATTAACTAATGGTATTGACAGCATAGAGAGGGCAATCCCACATCATATATATATAATAAAAAATAAAAAATACATATACTTTACCTCTTTCTTTTTAATGTGTTTTATTATATATATCATATGTAGTGTATAAAATATATAACACAATGGAAAACTGTTTTGGAGGCTTTAGTAACATAAAAGAATGGAAAATTTGCAGTTATTCAGTCAAACACAATAACAGAAATGAAATGCTGAGATCACAGTGATTCAAAGAAAGTCCAACAAAGAAGTACATCATCTTCTAAACTATTCCTTAA
>JAQHUG010000049.1:9062011-9073857 GCA_028555095.1 Dicrostonyx torquatus
TTTAAAGGAGTTTTTCACCTCTTCTTTAATGGACTCTAACATTTTCGTAAAGCTATGTTTAAAGTCGATTTCTTCTACTTCTTCTGTATTAGTTTGCTCAGATCTTCTTGTTGCATAATTGCTGGATTCTGGTGTTTTTATGTTACTTTTCAGGTTGTTAGAGGAACTCTTGGTTTTCGCACCTGCTCATCTCTTCCTCTCCAGGTGGATCAACTAGTAGTAGCTAGTGGTCACTTGCTTGGTCTGGGGGGATTGCTCTGGTCCACTCCACTCAGAGGGAGCTGAAGCAGTGGTGTTCACCAAGGACCAGCCCAAAGGGGTTGGCTTCTCTGCTGGAGCCCTGCAGCTTTATGCTGGACCCACCCTTGTCCAAGGTCCCAGCCCTGCAGCTGGCCAATTTCCGCGGGGAACCAGGGCTCCATCAAAGGGGAGCTTTGCCCAGGGACACTCTTGGGGTGTGGGACACAGAAAATCCGGGGGAGGGGGAGAGGGGGGCCTCCCAATAGAGCAGAGCACCTGGGGGCTAGAGATTGGTCTTACCAGTCCAGTTGGGCGGGTGGATCTGAAGGTGTGGCACTCACCAAGGACCCGCTGCCATGAAAAGGGCGGGCTTCTCTCGACATTAAGGTTTTAAGTATGAGATGAAACCAGAATAAAATCTCATTGTATTCATATTTCAAAAATTGCAGCCTAAAAAGAACCTTAAAGGACATCTCCTGGGACATACTTCCTCTATATCCTAAAATTTACTTATCTCCCCAAACAGTGCCACCACCCAGAGACCAAGTGTTCAAATAAATGAGTCTATGGCAGATATATGCCATTCAACCTACCGCGTATGGTATAAGAGGGAGGGCAAGACAGAAAGATTGCAAATAAAATGATAAGTGCTTGAGGTGATTGAAGTGCTAACCGCCCTGACAGGACATTCATTAAGGTACATGTGTGCAAATGTCACAAGATTCCCCAATATTTGCATAATTTGTATGTGTTAATAAAAATAAAATATAAAACATTGAAGAAGAAGATGACAATAATCATCCATGTACTTAGACCATCTTTAGATTAAAATAAAAACAGTCAATATTTTATCAAAATACTTTATAAATGCTGAATACGGAAGTATAAAACATCCTGAGAAGATGAGTTCAAGTTTATACATATATGGGTAGCAAACTTAGAAGTGAAAGAACATTCCTTCCAACCTTATTTTTTAAAGAAGATCAGAATTTTTTTTTATAAAAATCGATCTCTCAGATTGCAAATAATTTTAATAAAGTTTTAGCAATGAAGATAATCCATATCATACGGAGACAGTCAAACAGAAAAAATTATAGACTAGACAAAAGCAGAATCAGATAGAAATTATTGAACTGATATTTGACATAAGGGATAGTGTAGCCCTTATTATTATTTTCCTTTTGTTTTGTTTACATTCTTCCTAGGTGGGTGAAAGAAAGAAAAACTCAAGGGTGCAAAGAACTGAGGGAGGTGACTAAGTCTAGTCATCCTAAATGAAGAGGATGATGTTGGTCAGTGCAAACATGCACCTGTTTTAAGGGAGAAAGAGCATTAGAAATTGTTGATTCATATAGTAAATACAAGTTTATTGAGGCCCAGCCACAAAAGATACTATAGACCAAAGAACTGCATACATCTGTTTATATAGAAAAACAAAAAAGCCAGCTTTAGTCATAATGCCTCCAAACTGGGAACAACAAAAAATGTAGGTCTATAGCAGAGTTGATAAATTTTGCTCTCCTCAAAGATACTGAATAAAATTTATGTGTAAGTAATATTTGTGAAAAAACAGTTACTTATCTTAAAAATATAATGATTAATTTGTGAAAACTTAACAAATATATTCCACTATGTTGCCATCGCATGATGGAATTTTCAGTGAATGGAGGGGGAGGGTTTTGAGGAAAAGGCTTCATCAGCAAGCTTATATCGGGAGATGGAGGCTGTGGCTTCTCAATCATCATCTTACCTTTCATCCTAAGGAGACTCTCTTACAAGATTAGTCATGGGCACTTTCATAGATCCCAGACAGGTGATGCCTCAGATATGCCTAGAGTAGCCTCCTCAATACATGGACCAGTGATGTCTGACCTTCTTCATATGCTATCTGGTGGAGCTAAAGAAGATAGAAATGACTATGTTTCTGTGTTGATGAAAGTAACCTGTGTGATGCTGTGGTCAGTGTTTCTTCCCATCATTCTCCACATCTGACCCCTCTGGGCTGCTCAGGACACGAGACACGATGGGTAGAGTTTTCCCAGATAATTTTATTCTATGTTTAACCTTTTTGAGAGTGACTTCAGTGGACAGTTGATAAATAAGAGAAAGCATTCTGTTGCAAGGAGGAACTCATGAGAATCAGCTGTTAGTTTTCTGGAGGCACTGTGTGTGTTTTCCACAGCTGCTACACTTAGAAACAAAAAAAAACATAAGAATTATTAGAGAGGCTAACTCCAGCTTGGAAAGTAGGAAATTGAATTAAGAAATGAGAAGCTTGTTGGTCTCTGGTGGTATGTTTCACTCTTTTTATTTGGGTGATAAATGTAGGGACATTTACTTTCTAATGCATGTGATTTTTAAGTTTAGGTAGTTTTTCTGTATATGCTTTATAGTTCAGAAAGAGATGAAGTACAAATAACAGTGATGTCCATGGATTTTCCTAGCCTTCCATATCATGTTTTATTGTGATCTCAAGTAGAAAAATATCTGTTATGCTCCACTGTCCTCTATATCTTGCTATCTTTATTCTGTATATCTGTCTTTCTGTTTCTCTATCCTTATGAATATGGTCTCAAATTATATTTATAGGGAGCAAATCAAAGTGTGCATGTATTCTCTATGTTCTGCCTTTTATATCTTTTTGGGAACATTCCATATTTAAGCATATGGATTTGCCTGTCGTTTGAAATAAGAAATGTACTATTTTCTGTATGATACTTATTTAAACACTGCTCTCTCTGTCTCTTCATATATACTCATATGACAAAGTATAGTACTTATACTTGTTATATCAAGTGTATGTATACATGTTCACACATTTATATGGATTTTTTTTGTTTTATGTAGTATTTTATAGAGGAAATGGTGCAACCACTGATATGATTTTATATAAAAATTTGGTGATGCTTTAAAATATAGCAATAGACTTGTCAGGTTTTCATTTTGAAAAAATGCAACAAAGTATACTAATTTTATTCTGAGAGAAATTGCATCAAATTTGTTTTCAAAAAGTGGTATCAATTTACTTTCTGACAAAAGTAGTATACAAAGCAGATATTTGTAAGAAGGTCTTAGAAATTCTCTCTTACTCTCTTTCTCTCCCTCCCTTGTGTGTGTATGTGTATCTCTCTCTCTCTCTCTCTCTCTCTCTCTCTCTCTCTCTCTCTCTCGCGCTCTCTCTCTCTCTGTGTGTGTGTGTGTGTGTGTGTGTGTGTAATAAAAAGTAGGGATGAGAGAAACAGAATATCATTACCTAGCCTCGATTAGCTTGAATTTGCAACCCTTCCTTTGCACCTAATCAACAACTAAAATTGTAGAAATGTACACCACAGCCAAGTTAATTTTAAAGGTCTTTGCAATTGCTTTCATATTTACTAATATCAAACATTTAATTTCTTCAATCAGCCTATACAACCTCTGGTCAGAGAAGCAGATCAGTGTGTTGCTCAGTCATCATCTGGGACATCTTCTCTGCAACAGGTGGGAACAAATACAGAGACCCATGCCAGATACTATGCAGAGAATGAGAATCCTTGGAACACTCAACCTTAACAAGGATATCTCCATCAAATCCTTCCTCTTTAGGATCAGGAAACCCTATGGAGGAAGAATAAAAAGCAGAAAGACATAAAGAGCTAGAAAGATAGAGGCTAGCAAGAAAATCAGGTCTTATAGACACAATGGGATTGACACATATGAATTGGCAAATACTGGGCAAGCATGCACTGGGCCTGCAAGGGTCTCCACTAGATGAGGTCCTAGAATGGAAAAAGGATTGGACATTTTGCTCCATTCCTAAGGCAGAAGCTATCTCTAATTGATAAACACTCACGATGAAAATGTAGTTTACTCTGAGGGAGTCTCATTGGGGAAAGCTCTTTTAAGGATAGGCTGCATGAAGATGGTTAACAGTAAATGAACTCAAGATTGTCTTTGGGTGTTCCTTGTTTCACAACATCATATCAGGGTCCTTCCTTCCTTCCTTCCTTTCTTCCTTTCTTCTTTCTTTCCTTCTTTCTTTTTCCATTTGTTTTCAATACATGGTTTCTCTGTGTAGCCATGGCTATCCTGGAACTTGCTTTGTAGACCAGGCTTGTCTCTAACTCACAGAGATCGGCCTGCCTCTGCTTCTCAAGTTCTGGCATTAAGGACATACGCCACCACTGCCCGACTGAAAACCATTTTTAAGCAATTATTAAAGAAAAAACAAAATAAAATAAATTAAGAAAAAAAGCACATGTTCCACAAAAAACAGCTACAGAAGTTTATTGTCAAAGCTAGAAGAGCTCTCAACAGACGTTCCCAAATGTATGCCTGTCTAAAAACGTCAGCTACATGAAAGTACACATGAAGCTGGCGGTGCTTTTCACATTGTCTAAGTTCAGTTGCCTTCACTTGAACATAACAGAAAGCAAAAAACTCAAAAACAATATGGGAATGGGTAGGTTTTCACTCAAAAAGTTCAGTCTCTGATTTAAAATATTATAAGACACTAAGAGAATTAAATAATGTTTTGCAGTTTTTTTTTCCTACCCGAGATTTATGGTCCTTGTAGATGGAATGTGAGTTATCAGCCCTTATATTCTTCCCCAGTTCTCCTGCATCTGCGGAATGTTTTCAGTATTATATTAATTAGTGATACATTTATAGCACCTTTCCTTTTTTAATTGTGACAAAATTCCTGAGAAGGGTTTTATTAATTTTTATACGATTCCGTGTATAAAACTAATATTTTAATTATGCAATCTTTTAAAAACATATATATGTTTATGTGTTAAAGCTTGCACACACACACACACATATATATATATATATATATATATATAAAACCTTTTAAAATATAGTACATATACATACATTTTATTTATGTTTTTTTTAGCTTGCACACACACACACACACATATATATAAAACCTTTTAAAATATAGTACATATACATACATTTTATTTACATGTGGGTACACACACACACATAACCTTTAAACAGAATTCCCATTCATTATATGAAATAATACTTAAGAGTATGGCACTTTAAATAGATCCTTCAAATAATGAAGAAAGAGGGATATTTTGTAGAAACAGTGGAATGATGGATTCTAACTTTCCACCTGTGAATTTCTCAATGGTATGTAAATATTTCAGAAAAAGGATAGAAAAGTTATTGAACCTTTTTTTAGGTGATCATCAAACACATACTAGTGAGAAAAGTCTTTGAGGAGAATGTGCGGTTAATGATTCCGCACTTCGCCATCACTTTGCTGTCTTTTTCTGTCCTGTATTCTCTTGCAAGCGAATAGATATTATGTATTTTATTTAGAGATATGCTTAGTTTGTGTGATGATTTTCATTTAAAAGTATTGCAATTTCGAAATGCTTTGGCCTTCTACGTTAATGTGTTCCTTCTTCATAGAACTTGTCCAGTAATTTTAAAAAAATGGAAGTTACAGAAAAGTAAAGAGAAAATGTAGAATAGCACATAATGGTATATAAGGCTGAAGAACTGCCGTGTGTGTATGTGGTGTGTATTGACTCACCTAAGAGCTTGCTGTGTTTACTCTCATATATCACACTAGTATAGTATGAGAAGAAAAATTAATAACATGAAACCTAATCATTAACAAACATCCAGTGGTCTTTTCAATGAAAATAAGCTAGTTTTGGGAAAAAAATATTCCCTCGAGAAATCTTGCTGTTTTACCCTTTTTCATTTCTCAGGTCTTGCATATACAGTCATATCCCATCTCTATGTACAACTATTACAGAGATAAATAAATGAAACTGTATTATTAGTAAGAGTAAAGCCATTTTCTCTGGTTCCCATTCACCTGTATAATGTGATTTCTTGAAAAATGAAATCTTAATTATTATGATTTATTCAGTATAAGAGTTCAAATTGTGCATTTTACATTTTGATTTGAAGATTTAAAGAGCCCTTTCCTGGGAAAAAGCCATTTCTATGATTACTTTATGAAATACAGTTCACATGAAAATTGAGTATATATCGAAAGTAAATTTTTTGACTTTAAAAAGTAAGCCAGCCTTGTTTTCTAAAACCTCGTTCTTTTTTACATTTGATCCCATCTTTCCCTCCTTTCCACAGGTGTAAGAAAATGGGAGGCAAATGAAAAATGTTTGTGGGCTGATTATAAAACACCCAGCATTTCTTGTATGGGCTTCTGCTCGTATGAATCACTGCAAAAATGGATCTTTGATTATACCTATGGCTTTATGCAAGTTATGATTTGTGATGTCAGGGAGAGCCAGAAATCATTTTCAATACTTTTATTTCCATGGAGATCCAACCATCTATGGAAAAACAAGTGAAGTGTTGTGCTAACTAAATGCTCTCAGTCTCATTGCAGAGTGCGTTAGGAGGTCCCCGGTTTTTTCATGTCAGTTCTATGGTTTAATTTAAAAGTAATTTTAAGCATTTTACATGCCTTCTTCTTTTTACAGAGTACTTCTTAAAAATGAAAAGGATTCAATCACTTTTTTTGAGCAGACAGAAGGTACAATATATAAATGTAAGCCCCATCAGTGCAGGTCTGATGGTTTCTGATTTAAATAGTTTTATTAAATTTGAAATGTCCAAATTACCCAATCATTGTCTCCTGTGAGATAAACACAGCTTTTCCAGACCTTTCTTCAGAGCCTTATCTCAGCGCTGCAGGATGTCAGTTGATAATGTTGCCTTCATGTTAGACAAGGAGACAAAATAATTTGATTGTACTGCTTGCCATGTTGTTCTAAGCTGTTCTTTAAGAACTAAAACCACTTTGTTTCTGGTGGCATGACAAAGCGCATTACTTTTATTTTTTTGAACTCCTTAAAAAGCTTCAACATCAATAAGATTGCTTTCAGAGCTCACTGGTATAATGTGTCTAGTTTTGTCGTCTATCCAGCCTGTGGTAGACATGAAATAAAAGTTAAGATGGTAGGAAAAATGTTTGCCACTCTGAAAAAACAATCTATGGACGCATTACAGGCAATTACTTTTTAGACTGACAATTGCAGATGTGAATGTTTAAAGTCAAGTTTTAAACAAATTATTCAAAGACCTATAAATCTATATTTAAATGTGAGGTGGTAACTTCTGTGCTGTCTGAACCTATGTTTGCATGATCCCACATAAAGGAGCAAGTAGAATGTATACTCTTTGCTACTATGTTTTGTGAGCAATAGTCAAGTACTTTCATTTTCAAGTAATAAATGATGCAATAATTGTGAGAGAGAAACATTACATGTAAATGTGCACTTAGTATTGAGACATTTTTGTCTGAAAGAGAATAAATTTAGTGAGTGTGTGTTTCTGAAAAACTGTTTAAAGAAATTAATTTCAAATCAAAGCTTCAGAGCAGTAGGTCTCTACTATGTGACAATATGCAATTGATACTTCCTAATTTTAATTTTCTGATTGTTAAGATGAAAATACAATAATGCTTATAAACAATATTTGAGGATACAATTAGATGCTAAGTCAGCAAGTCTGCACTGATACTTGTTCAGTTTTGCCCTCAGTGATATTACAGTTAATCAAATCATATCCCATAAAAATGTTCAGCGAAAAGCATGCAAACTCTATGAAGTGCCTATGCCTAACTCTTGACACAGCTCCATTTGGAGACACAGTGTTGTTCTTTGTAGGATTAGGAATGCTTACTCTAAGCACAGGTTTGTTGGAGTGAATTAGGCAACAGGGAAAAGGGGGAAGGTTTTAGATAGAGGAGATTGGCACTTGAAAATTCTTTCTTTAGGAGACACACGGGAAAAGAGAATAGACTGAAAGTAGAGCGAGAGATAGACAAGAAAGTTAGATCACACACAACTCTTGAAAACATTGTGAGAACTTTTGTCTACAATGTCTAGACTCTTCGTGCATTAGGATGTGTTGAGGAGACTCCACTAAGATCCACTGTGATGTAACCTGGATTGACACTATATAACTTTCAAGCACCACTGGTTCTCTATTGAGTATTTAGTCTTATCAATGCTACAATGGTGTTTTACCTGTTCTTTATCCTATGTCACTCCATATTTTTCCTTTTGTCTGCCCATATTAGTGTTCAAGTGGTTATAATGCATAACAACACGTAACAAAACAAAACTTTGTGCAATGATATTGTAAGGCAGTTTTTAACCAAAATTCTGTTAGGCTATTCTTGATTTTAAAAAAAATCTAGGAATGCTCTTTCAGAGGAAAAACCATCTCACACCTCAGCATGTTAGTAATGATATTTTAATTAAGTTTAGAAATGTGTTATAATAAGATCAACCACATAGCAATATGCTTACATTAATCATGTAGTTGAGGATGTGAAAACATGTACCTATATGCACAAGATTTCTTATATTGCTTAAGCTATATATAATGTTTGAATGAACATGGGTTCATGATTCCCTTGAGTAGCTCTAAACATGTAAAACATGTAAATACACACACACACACACACACACACACCAGTTCTTTAGAACTCTATATTAGAAATCAATAAAAGATATACTGTTGCAAAAATATAAGGAGTCTCCTGTGAGGGGTATGCTATTTTAGCCATGTAAGAAGTACAAGTTGGTCATGTCACACAAACCTCTGAAGACACAAAATCTTCATCAGAAAAATGAAGCCACTTGTTGAAATTGGCCCTTAAAATTGTTCCAGAATAGTGCTATTAGAAATCCTTTAACTTGTGATTATAAAAAAGACTCGCAATGAGGTACTGCTGTGAGACAGCTATCAAAACTGCCTCCTTCTGTTGATGTGAGCAGCAGTATTGGAAACAGCAATTGGGAAAAATTTCCAATACATTTTGTCCTTATGAACATACCTTTTCCCCATCAGGATCTAATATGTTTTCTGTTAAAATAAATTCCAAAAGCTATCTTATGAAATTGCTTGCTTTCCTTAGTGGCAGGCACCAAGAGAAGACTAAGTCTCCTATAATCTCTTACAGTGATTATACACTTCAGAATAGGTCACACAAGGCAGTTCTTTGTAAAAATCTGAATTGATGGGTGCATCTGGATAAAAGGTATTTTGCTTCATCTCTAAGTACTTGACTAACTTCTTGATTCAGAGGGATCAACACTGATTTCCAGTGTTTACCAGCAATTGTAGATGACTAGCTGTTAAAAAGCCATCAGCCCTGTCATATTTTTCAAAAACAGAATCTCTTTCCAGATGGCCCTTCATTTGGCTAATGGACAGCCTAGGGGGATAAAAATGGCACCTGTTGTAGGAAGTCAACAATATTAATAACAGCACAAAAAATCAACCATTCACTTGATGGCAAAAACTCAAAAATGGATATCTAAGTTTCTTTCAAGAAATTTTTACAATGATCACCATTGCATGATTCTAAAGTTTCACTCTTTCTCAAGGATTCTACAATTATTTTTTAAAAAGTAATGATTGGTAATAGAGGGTAACTCCCGCAATCTATACCTAATATTGTATATTTTAAAAATTAAACATTTTGAAGAGCAAAATATATTTAATTATTTGTACTTCATAAAATGAATAGTTTTAAAAGCTACTTCTCATGTCATATGAAATTGCATATTCTATTGTGTTTTTGAGATTCTGATAGTTGTGGGTAGAATGAAAATCTTTCTTTATGGAGGATGTAATGACTGGTAGGTTGCCATGGCCTAGTGGATAACTTGACAGCCATGCACACACTGGCAGCAGTACATTGACTTCGTGGGTTATCAATATAAAGAGAAGACACCAAGTTGAGGTGCATATGGAGAAGTTGGAGGGGGGGATGCAGGGATATAGATATAAGATTATATTTCACTGAATATATTTACATTTTTTAAAGAATGAGAAGAATACTAAACTGATATGGCAACTCTATCCCCTTTGGTTTATTTTTTTTATTGAATTACATCTTGTACACGATGAGCCAATACAACCCAACTGTTTTCTTTTCTTCCAAGCAGGCTGTTTTTCTTTTCCATGAACTCAAGAAAAAAAATGACTTGCCTATTCTACTTGCACTAAATCTTCTTTCTCTTAATCTCTCTGATCATCATGATGATGAGTCAGAACATATATTCCCATCATTAGATGCTTATAGTTCATTTCCATAATTTTGGTGATTGGAAAGATTGCAGGTAAAATGCAAGGGTAAGTAATCCATTGCAAGGGGATCTTTCTGAAATTATTTTGTCCAGACATCCATAGAGATGGTCATTTATTAGATGTGGTGTCTAACCCATAAAGAACAATCTGTAATCCTGATTGTGCATGTATTACATCTCTGCTAATAATTTTAGTAATAAAATTTACCTTTGTGGTACATGTTTATTTAAACAATTATATACTAGTGAGGTGAGGTAAGGCTTCCCTACCACTAATAATAAACCCAATCTTATTAGCTTCTTTGATGTTTTTCAGTCATTGTTGCTTATTTTAGTGAATCAATTTAAGTAAGACACATTCCAGAATTTCCATATTTGATAATAAACACATATATTTCAAAAGTACCATCCAACCCATTTCAAAGAAGAAAGTTCTGATTTTCTAGTTTGCTACTTAAGGCCTTGTACTATTTCTTCATATAATTCTATGATAACCAGAAAGCAAGTGTCAACAGCCTGCTTGCATAAGAGGCATGGTGAAACTTCAGCAGTCTCCATCCATAGCTTACTGAGCAATTCATTAATGTGAAATGAAGCTGAGTTTCTGCTCAAGGCCTCATTATGATACTGACATCCACTCCAACACCTTTGGTGACAAAAAGGGGAATAATTAGCAGTGGGAGATGTTACCAAGCTTTACACATTAAGCAAAGCCATAAAATCAACAACTACTTTACACAGTCACAATTAAATTTACTGTGAAAGAAATTGAGGCTTAATAAATGTCATGTTCTCATTTTGATATTTGTTTAAAATATGTAAAAAAGACTTCAAGGTCAGTTTTTAAATATGATTTTTTTTAATCAAGAATTTTGCAGAAAATAAAAAAAATCTTTTAATGAAGTAAGAATCCAAATATAGTATTACATAAGTAAGGATGTGCCCATTTGTTAAATCGGGGAAAAATTGTGTTTTGGAATTTTAATTTGTTAAACTTAAAATTAGTAAATTCCAAAGTAGTTGACCACGGGACTTTGCCAAATTCCACTATTGCATTCTTAGCAAATTTAGTAAAAACGTTACATAGTGATATTTAGGCTGTTTCCCAAAATTCTTCATTTCTTTTGGGTTTGCATTACATAAAAACAATAAAATGTCATGAAGGGACCTGACATGCAGACCCAAAGCTGTAGAATTTCTACAACACAGGGAGCCAGTGGGTTGCCTAGGAAGAATCATAGTGTGGGTTTGGCATTAAACTTGTAGTGGAGACCAGAGGCTTCGAACCAGACCAATGATACTTTGCAATGAAAACATGCAAGTAGGGATGGATGGACCAAAGACTATACAGTGTGGCCCATTGGCACGCACCACATTTAGATTTTAAATTCCTTCTCTTTTTTCTCATTTTAATTTCCTCTTTTTTTTCTCTTAAATTTTATCTTATTCAGGGGAGAGGTCCAGGGGCAGCGGATGGATGCAAAGAGACATGAAATGAATGGAATCAAGATACATGGTGTGAAAAAA
>JAQHUG010000049.1:9081506-9098047 GCA_028555095.1 Dicrostonyx torquatus
CTTGTGATCTAGCCAAGCTATTTCTAATACAATGTTTATACTTTTTAGGATACAATGATTAATATGTTCCTTGCTTAATATTGTTTATGCTGGTTATAATTCTAATTTTTATACTAGCTATCTGTTATTAGTGTATATAGTTTGGGTTTGGAACTCTCTTATTTAGACAAAAGAGGGAGGTGTGGGGAACCTCCTTCAGCCAATGATCTTAAAGAGGCTGGGCCAAGTTAGGGAGTGATTTAGGGTACCAAAAAGTCGCGGTCCTGCCCAGCTCTCTTTTCTCCTTGCGAGCCACACCTGGAATGTTAGATCCCATCTCCATTTTCTCACTGTGATCCGTGAGTTCCCCTTTAATAAAGAAAAACTTTTTGATGACCAATTTCTTGAGTTCTTTGTCTATTTTGGAGATAAGACCTCTGTCTGATGTGGAGCTAGTGAAGATCTTTTTCCATGCTGTAGGCTGTCATTTTGTCTTCTTGACGGTGTCCTTAGAATACTCAATTCAGAGTTAGCCTGCGATTATTTGAGTTATCTTTCCCCCATTTGACATGTTCTGCATCAGAGACCCCTCAAAACCTGACCATTTTGTTCCTTAGGAGAGGAACAAAGGGAGAAAAGTGTAGGAAAAAGAAAAAAGGTAGTGTGTGTGTGTGTGTGTGTGTGTGTGTGTGTGTGTTGAGGTAATATGATGATACACAGTAAGAATGCAAAAAGACCTGTTGACCTGGGTTCTGAGTGTCATTTTAGGTCATTTTCTCTTTTTTCTGCCGCTTGCAGCTCAGTCACCCAGCAGGAGCTTTTTTAATGCCATCGCTGCATAAAATGGATCACACTCTCTGATCCATTTGCCATCTTGTGTACCCCTCTTCCTTTGCTTTGTCTGACTTGGTCAGAACCATCAGCATCTCCCTCTTTTAAGTTTAATACATAAGAAAGGTCTTCAAAAGGAGTTTTGATACACCTATAACTTTGAACTTCAGAGGATTTGACATCTCCCCTCAGATAGCAATTGCACACATGTGTTCATATTTACAAACAGACATACAAAAGGAATTTAATATTGATATTAAAATAGGATTCAAGAAGTAATACATAAAATAGAAAACACTTTGGTAATTTATAGTAATTTAAAAGAAATTCTCAGAATCCAATCATTGTGTGTATTTGTGTTATATTTCTGATACATAATGTTCAATACATTAAAAGCTATTTAATAAATAAACATCCTTAACTATAAAATTTATGAACTTAATATTTTAAAAAGGGTGGCTGAAGAAATAGCTCAACAGTTAAGATCTCGAACTGTTCTTACATGAGACTCAAGTTCACTTCTCAGCACCTAAGTTGGGAAGGTCACACCACAGCATATAACACAGGCTTCAGAAAATCTGACATCCTCCTCTCTCCTCAACTGACAACTGCACTTATATACCCAAATTTGCACAAATATACACATGTAATTTGAGATAATTTTTTTGAGATAAGGTTTCTCTGTAGCTTGGGTTCCTGTCCTGGAACTAGTTGTTATAGACCAGTCTGGCCTCAAACTCACAGAGATCCACCTGCCTCTGCCTCCCTAGTGGTGGGATTAAAAGTGTGTTCCACACTGCCCAGCTGAGATAAATATTTCTAAAAGATTTTAAAATAACCATAGAATATTATCTAGACCTTAGTTTGTCTAGAGAAATGATGGTAAAGCTTTTCTTTTCTTCCTAAAAAGGGTAAATACATCCAGTTACTTATGAGGCAAATGCTCTGCCATCTTTTAATTACTTGTTTAAATTATAATAAATATTTGTGTTTTATTAATTTTATATTCAATTATGCAAATACTTGATATGCATATCTACTTTTTCTTTTCATGTTAGTGTTTGTATACTCATAAACATGATAGCTATAATGAATAATAAATTTTAATATTGTTTGATGATCCAATACATGAATTAAAAATTTTATCTGTTGCATAGCCAGGTTTCATGTTGTATTATAAAAGTCAACAAACATTACAGTTTGTTTAAGTTAATTTATATATATTTGATATATGTGTGTATTATATATTATACCAAATAGCTTATACTTCACATCATTCATTTAGTTTAATCTAAGTTGTGAAATTTATTTATACAAACACATAATTACCTGAGTTACATATTTAAAATATCATACTCTGGGCTTTATTTTAGAAGGTTATATCATAAATTATTTAAGCCCATGGACATACAAATCTATATATAAATTTATGCTAATTACATAGATGAAATACATATTATTTATGTTTATTTTAATTTATTGTTGTGTATAAGGAAGGTAAATGTAATATTTCAAGCAAAAATGTACATACTTTTCACTTTAATGTAAATTTTGTATGTTTAAAAGATGAACATATTGTATGGGTAGTAAACAATATTTTATTTGAAATAGTGAGGCCATTCCCCATGTCCTTTGTGGAGTACTGACGGTATTTTTCTATTTAGAAGTATGAAAATCCAGCATTTCGATTGGGCAGCAATTTGAATGAATGGAAATCCTAAACTAAATATCAAGTTTATTATCACTATTCCTTTCTTTGCCATGGAAGGTAGTATTAGTAATAGAATTCCCTAGATGTAGATATTTCTGGTATTTCTTCTGATCACTACTAGTAGAAACAATAAAAATACTTTTTTTTCAATATAAATCCAAGAAGCTGCTTTCATGATTCTACCTAGTTATAACTATTACTGTCATCTTGTATATCCCAATCACAGAGTCATCCCCTCTAAAATGTTATTAGCCAGACTCCCCGTTAGGATTTGGTGGGCATCAAGTGACTGTAGATGATTAAAGCATCGAAACAGATATATATTATATCCAGACGCAGTCACTATGTCTACAATGTCCACAGTCTCTATGAGGAACACATTTCTTACAAGGCTACCAGCAAATCTTTAGTAGTTCCTTGTAATTAATGAAGAAAAATAAAAAATACTTTGAAATATAGATAAAGGAGGAAGAGTTTTAGATGGCAAGCAGTCTCTAAAATCAAATTTGAAGTCAAAGAATGATGACAAAACAAAATAAATAAGCAGTAGAATTAAATAACATGGGGAAAACTGTGACATTATCTATCTCCAAATGTGATCATTTATATCAAATGCCTTCTCTTTAGTCTCACTTCTAATTTCCTGTAGCCTTGCAACATATTATTACTGGTTTTCCACAATAGTCATATTTAGAAATCTGCAAACATTAACAGGTTTACCTGGCATTTTAATACAATATTTCTTACATTTTACTTTTTATCCTAGTGCAAGTTTGAATAACTTTTGCTTCAACTACAATACTTTTCTAAAACAACCGTAGCATTCAGGTTAATGTAACATGTACAGTCTGTATACTTTAATCCGAACTACTACTGTTAATAAAATTCCAGACAAAATAGACTCACTAAAATAAGGGATATTTAAAATTATACTTTACGTTCTGTTAATTTATCATATGGAATAAAAATAAACCATAGGTAGGAAGTGGTGATTTTAGAAAATACCTCTGTGTTACAGTAAACTTAATTATATAGCATGCCATTAAATGACAGTAATATTGGAGATGAAAAGTAGCAATTCAGATATGCAATATCTTTTTGTTACAAGGATAGAAATTATATCAAGTACTTATACCTATTTAATATAATACTGTTTTCCAGTAAGAATCAGTGGGATTCACAGTCAAGGGGAGGGAAAGATTTAACTTGGCTTAAATCTACTCAGTACAGAAAAGGTTGTGTAAGTAAATGATTTTATATAAGTGTGCTCATTTCTGAATATTTATGAGTAACTAATGTTCAAATTCACATTGAGTCTTTATGTGTATGTACACATATGACATATAACTTCAATCAAAACCATCATTGCAAATGGACGTAGAAATTTCTTCCCATATCTGAGCTGTGTGTGGATCACGCTGAATGACTTTATGAAGATGGTACAAATGAAGAATTTAGTAGAATAGAATGTGTGCTTTCCGAAAAAGCTTGGAACATTTCCTCTAAAAATTCTGAAGTTTACCATTGACTTAGAATTTTAGTTCAGAAAAACTACTACTCACTTCCTGTCTTCTGTAGTCATTTAAAGTTAAAGGGAGTTAGCACTCTACAGTTCTTAGTATCTTGGAATTAAATTTCTTGCTTATTTTATGATTTGTATGCCAATTTTGGCCCTTTATATAAGTCATATATTGGTTTCTAAAGGTTCTAAAGTTTTTATTTTTTTCCTACAAACATTAGGTAGAATGATGGTAATAACATTATTTATGTGGGACGATGGGAGTTTTCTAAAGTTGAATCATTTTCTTCACAGAAAATTGGTGTATTTGTGCCTACTCTTTTCTGAATGCTCTACAGTATAGAAATAATGCATGCAAATTTGTTGTTTCATTACTGAGCACTCATCAAGTAATTTGCTCATCGAGTAATTTGCTGATAGTTTTTTTTCTGCGTTGTCATGTATATTGTATGGTATTCATTAGATGGAATTTTAATTTTAGTTATAAGTTTACTATTGACATTTGGCAAGTCAAACCCTTGGGGGCACTGATGTTATTCCCTAATTTCATCAACCATAGTCTCCAAATTCTTTTCTAAAAGATACATGATTTGATACAGCCAACTCAGAAACTCAGCTCATTTAATAAGTAAACTGTAAGAAACTTACAGTCTTAGTTACTTGCAAGCCAGAGGATGGAGGGTGTCATGAACCCAGGGCTGGAATAGTAGCCAGAATCACATAATGAGACCCCATGTCAAGAACTAATTATGAAAAATAAATTAAAAGAGAATTAATGTAGTGTTCCAGGAAACAGAGAAATATGGTCATGGCCTGAAAATAATTTAGTTTACTAGGTAAAGATATTTCCAAGCTGAAGACTAATATCAGTGTATCATAGATTAAGGATTTTGGAAGGAAGGGATGTTAAGAAAAGGAAAGTCAGACTAAAGGGTTGACTGGTTAGTTAAAAGCACCTGTTGCTTTTGCAGAGAACCTACATTTGATTCCCACAAACATGTGATGGTTTATACTGTGTGGAGCTCCACTTACAGGTGACTAGGTGCTCTTCCTTCCGACCCCCATTTACATCCACAGGCACCAAGCACCCACCCCCACTGCTCCCACACACTAACACACATTAGTTCATCCCTCTCTAGAAATGTATATGACAAGGCCTAAACTGACAATATTCGTATTCTGTTTTCTTACTTTATCACGTTTAACTGCATGCTTCTGCATCTACCCCTTTCCTCTCCTTGTTTCTGCCTTCCTTCATCCCTCCTTTGTAGATGGCCATGTGACTTTTTACATATTCTCAGCTAATATCTGTACTTCACTTTGTTTGGAGTGTACAAACATTACAGTGAAATGGTTTTTTTTCTCTCCAGCAATAATGCTCAATGGATAAATAGCTTGTAACCAAGCTCAGGGCACTGAGTTTGATCCTTTGGACACACAAGTTGAAAGAAGAGAACAAACTCTTATTACTTGTACTCTGTCATACACACATGTGCTGTGGCATGTGCATGTGTACCTCTCTCTCTCTCTCTCTCTCTCTCTCTCACACACACACACACACACACACACACACACACACACACACTGAGAAATGATAAATTTAAATAGAATGAAAACCTATAATTCTAAAGTGTTCTAACTTTTCCCTTTTTAGTACTCAGTATGCTAATAAAATTATAGCAAGAAATAACGTGATAGATAACTTGAAAAAGCATTATTTTTCTTCCATAGAAATATGTGTAGCTTTAAAAATAGTTTCAAGTATTTATGCGCTAGCTACATATGGCAGATATGGGGAAGCTAACAGAGAAAAGATAGCATATTCTTTGACAGTTGCAAAATTTGAGAGAATGACTTGAAAATTAGAATTGTCTACTTGCCTTTGTCAATAAGTTACACTATTCAGGTACATTGACGTTATGCTTAAAACAACTCTGCAAACAAGGGTAGTATTCTCTATCTTATAAAAATGTGAGAATCTAAAACTAAATGATAAAATCTGCATTTAATTATGAACACACAATCAATAAAGCAAATATTAAAGTTATAAAAGTGACTATGGTATCTCTAGAGCCAGTGAGATCAGGTCTTACACCTTTTTTTCTGATTTTGCCAGAATCACATGAACACAGCCCATGCTAACTATACCAGCAAGAGTTACATGTTAAAAAAAGAAAACCTCAGATATCATATTTTAGACATAATTTTATTCTTTAATTTATAAAACGGAAATCTCAGCTTTTACATGTGCAAGATATAAACAGAGGGGAAGTCAGTTTTACCTTAACGATTTATTCTAAAGCATATGTGTTGTTTTCAAATTAAAGAGAAATATCTATTATCAGCTCTGTGAGCTGAGGGAGAAAATACATTGCAAGAGTTCATTATTTTTATCCATTTCCAACCAATGTCCCGTTCAGGTACAGCAGCACAGATGGTGTTGTGGTAAAGACACATCACAGTGTCAGGAGCTGTAACATATGGCACAAATCTGGCATTCTGGGTTTCCACAGAGTTCAAGGTTAACATAGAAACCTGTTGATTTTCTGCCATTCAATTAACTCCTCTCCTCTGACTGTATATTGATTTTTATGAGTTTTTTTTTTATCATGACTATGTGTATTTCTTTTATATCCATTAGCTTTGATATATCAGAACTGAAGATATTCTGAAGAACTTTAGCACAACCTGTTTTCATAAGTGTATTCTTAAATGTTATCCAATTAAAAACTGAATTATGCTTAAGTGAGTAGGGAAGTTTGAAGCAGGATGAGTGGATAATACACTTGAAAGTTCAAGGCTACTCTATCTTTATATGTATAGTGTCTTATATGTCTTATATACACACACCTTGTATATTTAAAGCAGGAATATGAATATAATTATTTTGTCAGTGATTTATATGTTTATACGTATACATATATCTCTACATATATGTATTATAAATACATATGTGTATGTATTCAATATTTACTTGTGGAATTTATAAATTACAAAAATTTTAGCAAGATAATATGCTCAAAAATAACAAGAGGAGAAATATCCCATTAAATCTGTAAAAGCAGTATCAGGAAATATTTGATCTACCCTAAAATAGTCAAAATTAAGACTAAAGTTGGATTCTCTCAATTCCCTCCTTTGTCTTCAAGATCTTACAAATCTTATATCTGCCTCATTTTCAACCAGATGTTCCTTCTACAGGTATGGAAACACAGAACCACGAGTGATTTCTAAGAGAACCAGTTAGAGAAATTTAAAATATGTTTTTGAGCATAAAATATACTAACATACTGTCTAGAGAATATTTATTGGCATACTTTTCATAGAAAGACCTAATGACTTTTCTCTTTTGGATTACAAAATAGAACTAAATTAAAAGACTGAATCTATTTTTAAAATGAGTATGTCTTAGATAAAGGCTAGTTAAATGTCTTGAAGAAGGAATCTTTAAATAAGAAAGCATAGAATTACAAATATAAATATTTATGAAAAACTCAGTGCCTTTTTTAAAATTTTTTTTGAAATATCACTGGAACACAATAGACCATTGGACAGACACACATTATCTCAAATTCATTTTCTCAAAGGATTCAACAAACTCACGTCTGACTTGTAGAGACTATGGAATATTTCAATGACAACATAGTGAATATGAAGTTTGTAATGGCAAAAAAGTCTTCAAAAACACTAAATAGCAAGAATGGTGGGAACAAATTTAGTGAACTTAAATTGAGAAGTTTCCACCACTATGGCGAACAAACTTTGAGGAAGTACCTATGTTTTACAAAATAATATTTTATAGGACACAAAACTAAAATCCTTACCATTACAAACGTATATAACTGCCAATAAGCTCACAGAACATTAGCATGTATTAATGAGCTACTGTATTGAGAAGCACAAGGCTTTTCACAGAGGATGCATTACAACTTGGGCTTAATTACATACTCATTGTATGATCCAATTAAATTTTCTTTGTGGGAACCACTCATTTTAGACCATTTCTCAAAGGCAGTATGTCTGTCAAGGAAAACCATTCTTTCCCCTATGGGTTTGTTCTTCCAGTTTCAACTAGAAATGCATATAGCAAACCTAAGCAACTTGTCTTTCTCAATGTATTAGCATATGAAATTTCAAATGTGCTACAGATACACTGGGGCCTACAGAGGCCAGAATAATGAGCCAGATCACCTGAAACTGGCCTTCTATCATGCACATCGCATTTATTAAGATATAACTCTGGTCACATGTCTTTACGCTTGTGGATTCTTTTGGTTGATTACACCCACTAGACTTTAAGCTCCATGATCAAGAGAAAGTCATGACTGTACTTTCTATGCTTGAAACAGTGTCCAGAACACAAATTTTAAATAAAATCTTTAAAAAGAAAAGAGAATTTTTGATTTTGTATGCCTAAACAGAAATTGCTACTTCTGGACTCTTCCATTTCATGCAACTTTCTTGTTGAAAAGGTAAACTTGGAGAAACAGCTATGAATGTTGCAGACACAGAGTCTGGGGAGAGACACAATGCACAGAGTTTGGGGAGTGGCACGGTATTTTTTCTCTTAGGTGATTTTGATGTTATACTATAGAAAAACAGATATTTTGTAGTGTCAGAGAGTACAACTAGTTTTAATGTTTGTACATTAGATATAAAAGAGAAACGGATTTATTCTACTTTAGTGCAAAGAAACATTGAGTGATTTTGTTATTAAAATGAATGAAATCTTTTGGCTGTGGGATAATGATCTTGTATACTGTAAATATTTGTCACTCATATTGATTTAATAAAATACTGATTGACCAATAACCAGGAAGAAAGTATATTTGGGACAACAGACTAGGACAATTCTGGGAAGAGGAAAGGCAGGGAGTTAGGCATCAGCCAGAAGCAGAGGAAGCAAGATGAGAATGACTTACTGAGAAAAGGTACCAAGCTACATGGCTAAACATAGACAAGAATTTTGAGTTAATTTAAGTTTTAAGACCTAATCAATAATAAACCTGAGCTAATAGGCCAAGCAGTTTATACTTAATATAAGCCTCTGGGTGTTTCTTTGGTACTGAGTGACTGCTGAACTGATTGGGACAGAAACTCCCATCTGCACATAAGGCTATTGACATTGGGTATACATACAGATTTTGAGGACTGTAAATAAAGAAGTTATGAATTAAAAAACTGGACATGTACTTTCTAAATATATATTATTTATATATAATATATAAATATATCAGTATATTATATGATACATATATAGATTACATAGAAATAAAAAAAGTATGTGAGATATGTACCTAAGATTACTAGATTAAGGAAAACAGTTCAAGTAAATTTTAACGATTTATTAAGTTTTGCACTGTTGACACATTTTGAGGTGGGATTAGGCAAAATATGTATTTACTGTTGTGAGATACCACACTAAAATTTTTTATGAAGCCATCAGTATTTCCTAGCATAAAGATTTATTTTCTTCAAACTTGAAAACGTTTACATTCAGTATTCTTATATGACTCTCAGTATCTATTTATATGCTTCATTTGAATATATCTCAGTAAAGCTTTTTATTTTTTAAATTTATTTGTTTTAATATATTAAGATATTTCTAACATTTTACAAATGTAAGATGACTTTACACAATACAGTAAATAATAATGATCGTTATCATTTGTTGAATCTAAATATGCCATGTATATTTTGTACCCATTAGTTGTTAAGGTCCTTGTGACATTCTTCTCAACGCTGGAGCTGAATTTCTGGGAGCTCTGCAAAGCTATAACCACTTGATGATGAAATGAATGAGCCTTGATGATGAAGTAAATGAACAAAGAATGCTTGCCTGGCTCCTGTAGTTAATTGCCATCTCAATTCTAGGAAATATTTTAGAGCCTGTGGAGCTGTGTTTTGTTGATGTGACTTGTTTAGTTCATAATAGGACAAATTGTACTTTACTGCAATTCCCTCTTCAATGACACATTTCTATGACTAGCTGCATGTTTCACAGAATCGGGTGTTAGACATCACTATCACCTTCTGTAGCACTGTACAGAGTAGTCATGCTATACCAACAAATTGCTGCAACATTAGGGATCCTTAACCACACCTCATGATCGTAGATAATACTTGGTGTTATCTACTAAAATGCTTCCCATGTTTTGGCAGCCTCGGCTACTTTGGTGATGTGATGTGTTCAGTAATTTATATTTCTCTTTAGAGTGACTGCTTCATTTATTTAGATAGATGCTTATTTGGGACAGCTGTAGATGTGAGCCTTTGTATCACTGAACATAAGCATAAAAGTGTGTACTCCAGAAAAGAAGGTGTTCTTAAAACCTTGCTAAACTTTAGCATCAGATATTCTTAAGTTTCTTCCATTCACACTGTCAGAGAGGAAAAGAGCCAACAATCAGAGGTGTGTTAAAGACAGGTGACCACCGAACTGGTACTATGTCTTGATTTAATCAATATTGAAATGGCAATGGAAACAGACTCGCCTTTCCCTTTCCTTGATTCCATTAATGGCATTAGGCCAGTGCTATGGACTCCCTAATTTTATCTTTGGTAAAAAATGGTCAGGCTTTTAAAGTTTGAGACCATGGCTGCCATCGCTCATGCATTCAAGAAATACCGTTTTTACTTTTAAATATTCTACATGTTGTGAACAATCAGCTCTAAATAAGAGAGGATGATCAAATGAGACTGCCATCCCTAAAAGTTGCAGCTCAGTTAGAATGCCAAGCCCTTAAAAGTGTTTCTTGCCTACCACTGAGCATGTTAATATTTTTAAGACTCCTGCCAAAGAAAATCACTGGAAATTTATGGAGAGTGTTAAAATAAGTTGAAAAGAAAAAGTGCTAGGGTGGGGCTACACCAAGTTTTATTCTCCGAGAAGGCAAAAGATTCTGGATCAATGACCAACTTTAGCAGGGCAGGGCTAAGCTCATCTCAAGATGTCACCCCATTAAGTAAAGATCAGCGGTGTGTAACAATTTCTAGAAACTGAAAGGAGACAGAGGAAATTGGACTTTTGGCAACTGACTCACAGTAATTCAAGAAGTGAACATTCTTAAGGAGAATAGTGCTGTTGAAATATTTAATGTCAATCATATTTAATATTCATGAGAATATATTCATTAAAGTAAAATGTTTTACCTCAGTGTAATAATTATACATGCTATATACATACTTGCTTTTCAATTGCATGCACACATACATGTTTATTTTATTTTATTTATTTTTTTTAAGGAAAATTTTCCTTTTCTTCCCTTTTTCCCGGGCCTTCTTGTTCCCCCCTACCCCACCCCCTTAGTGAGATATCACAAATCCAAAAAGATGAATATGGTATGTACTCACTCATTAGTGGACCCTAGCCACTAACAAAGTACATTAAGCTTATAGATCACAAGCCTAGAGAACCCAAATAACATGGTGAACCCAAAGAAAAACATATATAGATCCTCCTGGATGTCGGAAGCAAACAAGATCGCCAGGCAAAAGTTGTAAGCATGGGTGTGGGGATGGGGGTGGAGGTAGGGGTTCAGGGTGGGGGTAGGCGAAAGGGAGGGGGTTAGAAGGGAGAAGGGAAGAACTGGGGAGAGCCTGGGGTTGTGGGAGGGTGGAGATGGAGGAAGGGTAGATATTGGAGAAGAGAATAAGATATTTACATTAAGGGAGACATTTTAAGATTGGCAAGAGACTTGTCTCTAGAGGGGATCCCAGGTGTTCACAGGGATGTCCCTAGCTAGCTACTTGGGCAGCAGAGGAGAGGGTGCCTGAACTGACCTTGTTCCATAGTTACTTTGTTGAATTTCTTGATCGTCACCATAGAAATTTCGCATGATAGATGGAGATAGAGCCAGAGACCCACATTCACATCAGAGCAAGGGATTGAGCTACCAAGGTCCAGTGGAAGAGCAGAAGGAGGGAGAAGATGAACAAGGAAGTCAGGACCGTGATGGACTGGCCCACCAACAGAGACAGTGTGCTTGATCTATGTGCTCAAAAAAATCCAGCTGGACCGGACTGAATGAGTATATGCCCAAACCAGACTCTCTGAATGTGACTGCCAATGGGGACTGACTGAGAAGCCAATGATAAAGGCACTTGGACCTATCTCTTCTGCATGTATTGGGTTTTTGGGAACCTATTCTATATGGATGCACACCTTCTTAGACCGAGATTGAGGGGGAGGGCCATGTTTATTTTTATATAAACATTTTACTTAATATCCTACCTCCAAAGCCAATTGGTAACAAGTATTACAATCCCCTTAAGCACTCTACTATATGTGAATCTAATGGCAACATAAGGCAATAAGTAAGCATAAATCTTGGTGAATTATAATAAATATCTACCATTTCATTCTATCAAAAATAAGATTCTATCACCGTTTTTTAGTTTAAACATTCTAGAGTATGCTGTTTGAGCTAACATTTTCAAAGAATAGGGTAATAAATTTGTCTTAATTAAAAGAAGTAAAAACAATTAGAAACTCACAATTTGCCAGAAAAAAAGCTATAATCCTGTGTGTGAACTATGATTTTACTGCAGTCCAGACCTTCTTCTTAATAATGAAAATGTCATAGTTTGGTCTCAGGTCAATTGCCAGCCTATGTAATTTGCCTTAAAGTAAAACTGCAAAATTGTTAATTGTGGGGAGAGATAATGCAAGAAGGAAAGCAAATACAAACACACACACACACACATTTACATTTAAAATACATGGATCTATTCCATCTGTTGATGGAAACCTGGTTTGCTTACAAAGGTATTGTAAATAAAGTTGCTGTGGACATTGATATAGAAATATCCATCTTGGTCTCTCTTATTATGTATGCACATACATGTTTGTGTGTTTGTATCTAGCCTGAACATTCCTAGAGGAAGTATAATTGTTTTGTCATATTGTGGCTCATTTTTAGAATTTTTAGAAGCCACCATACTCAGAAAGTTTACATTTATCCAAAGTAATTCATAATATTTTTTGTATGTTTTTTACCCTTTAAGCCTTTCTTTAAACACACACTCAGACTTTATTCAGATTGCCTTTAGCAGGGGAGAGTCATTATGAAGCCCATTAATCTTCATTTTTCACAGCAAGATTCATTTTCTAGGAATGGAGGATGCAGAAATGGAAGCACGCAGCACTTCGTCAGCAGCCAGGATTTCTGAATGTGATGCAAGGCGAAAATTAAACACCAGAGACCAGGCAGCAGCTCTAATAACTCAGTAATTTCTAAATAAATAGACGGAGATTGATGGGACTGAAAACAGTTTTCTCTAACAAGGCAAAAACATGCAGGGCAGGAATATTTGCCTCAGATACGCTCTGCATTAGGATTAGGATTCCTGCAAGTTTCACATTTCCCCATCTGAGAATTTGTTCCTTCTATCAGTCAAATGGTAGTTAATTATCATATTTCAAGGAGCAGCTCATTAATTCATTAACTAAAAATAACTGGATATTTATGTAGGAAGATAACACATAATAAAGGATAAATGGAACAGCTCCACCAGTGGAAATTGTTATTGGATCCATGAAAGTTTTGAGATGCTGTTAATTTTGAGTACATACCAGTTATTAATTTCTACTTCAAGACATAAAGAAAAGAAAAAATTTGCTAGGAAACAATGTCAAACTACAGTCACAGGGGAAAACCTTCTCTCCATGTGTGATAAATTTTGTTGGGCAGCTATGTTGACAAAGGTATAATCGTGGGGATGAAAACCAGGTGAATAAGAAAAGAAAGAATTAGAAAGCAAGGCAGGATGAGAACTTGCAGAAAACAAGTAGTAAGACAAAAGGGAAAACATTGAAAGAAATGAGGATTATAACTTTCTTATTATCAGAGCCCAAATATGTCCCCAATTTAATTTTAAAATTCATTAAACTGTTACTATGTACAGTTAAATCTTGTTAACTTGAAAGTCAGTTACTGAAAGATTGCTTTGCTTCTAAATACTTTGACATTGACTAAAATATAAATGCAGTGTATGTATGATGGTTTAAAAAGAATGATTACATCAACAACAGCCCAAATTCAATTTTCTTTTGCAGAAATATTTATCTATACTCCTAAATACTTAATGTTATGTTTATTCTTTCATGACATACTTGATGCAAATACAATTTCAACTAATTTTATTTATATTTATAGAACAAAGTTGGGTATGTTAATAAGAGAAGATTTATTTTAAATAAAGGACTAAAACTTACTGCACAGTGATTTAGAAAATTCCAAAATAGTGCCAACCTCATCAGTGCATATTAAGGACTGTGATAGGAAAAAAAAAAGGATTGTGATAGGTCATGCATTAGACTTGTTTTATAACACTTCAATCTGAACTAGACATTATGTAATAAAGAGTGTTCTTGGATAGATATTCATGCACATCAGATAATGCAATAAATTGTGCTGTTAGAGATACGTAAAATGAAAGTTACATTATGGAAATATCTGACCAATGGACTAGGAGGACACAGAGGCAAATCCACAAGGAAATATTAAACCTGTATGTTCTAAAGTGTTCTACTACTTATATCGCTTTTTACAATTATACCACAATACTTATAAATGAGAACAAACAAGCATACGTCATCATCATGTAATAAATACAAATCTTTTTTTCCTTTTGTTGAAAATAGAATCTTTTTTTCACACAATATATCCTGATTATAGTTTCCTGTCTCTCTACTCCTCCTAGTTCCTCCTCACCTCCTCTCTCTTCAGAATCCATACCCTCAGTAGAAAAGGTCAGACTCCTAAGAGATAAAAATCAAACATGACAAAATAAAATGTAGGCTGAAACAAAACTATCATATTGAAGTGGGACATGGCAACCCATCAGGAGAAAAAGATTGTCAAGAGCAGGCACAAGATTAGAGAATTGTTTGACCTCACAGGAGGAATACTAGGCCAATAGATATAATTACATACATACAGAGTACCTGGTACATACCTGGGTAAGCTTCAGTCTCTGTGAGCTCATAATTACCTGTTTTAGTTAATTTAGAGGGCCTTATTCTGCTGTCCTCCATCCCTTCTGATTCATAAAAAAATTGTTTTTTTGCCTTCTCTTCCACAGAATCATCTGAACTATGAAGGAAAGAATTTAAAGGAGTCCTCTAATTTAGAGTCTCTCTGTCTCTCTCTCTCTCTCCTACATAGTATCTGGCCATCTACTGCTAGAGGTGGCCTCTTGGATGATGACTGGATAAGGCTATGATCTACAAATATAGCAGAATTTTATCAGGATTCACTTTATTGGAATTATTGATTTAGAGCGGTATATCTGGTTTGCCTCAAATCCCTAGGGTATCTAGTCTCTGGATTTTGGGTACTCAGCAGTGTCAGGTGTGGTTCCTTTTCTTAAAGTAGGTTTTAGATCTTGTTAGATATTGCTTGATTACTCCAACACTTCCCTCCCACCATTGTCTGAACATATTTTGCAGGCACAATAGAATGAATGTAGGTCAAAGGTTTTGTGGCTGGATTGGTTTATTCAGGTTTATCTTTGAGTTGCCTACAGAGAATCCTTTTCAAAGAGACTAGAACTTAGTGGTCAGGGCTCTGAGTAGGTACCAGTTTGACCTCTCCGTGTTCAATAAGTTATATGTTTGTTGTCCTCAGAAGAGGGATTCCCTTTGTCAGTTTGCAGAGATCAGTCTGTCTTACCAACAGTTTGGGTTGTTGGGGGGATTCCATGGGATCCTTTTAGTCAACAACTCAATTAAAAGCACTCTAATCCCACCACTGGAAACATAGCCTGGCTATAAGAGATGTTCAGTTGAAACTCTGTTTCCCCGTGACTAGGAATCCTCATTAGTAATACTTTGACAGATTCCAGGAATTTTTCATTCCATTGTACTTCCACAATCTCCGCCAAATCTCTTATTTCATCCTTCTCTCCCTACTACCTGATCCTATCTTCTACTCCTATCAGCTTCTGTTCTGCTCTTGAAGTAAGATGAAGCATTCTGGGCATATGCCCAGAATAGTATAGCTGGATCCTGAGATAGAAAACGTCTCAACTTTCTGAAGAACTATATTTGTTTCTACAGTGGCTGTACAAATTTGCACTCCCACCAACAATGGAAGTTGCTTGCTTTACATCCTTACCAGCAAGAGTTGCCTCTTGTGTTTTTTATCTTAACCATTCTGACAATCTAATGTGAAATCTCTAGCTAGTTTTGATTTGCAACTCCCCGATGGCTAAGAATGTTGAAAATTTCGTTAAGTGTTTCAATGTCATTTGAAATTTCTCCATTTAGAATTTTCTGTTTAGATCGGTTCCCTATTTCTTAAATTGAATTATTTGATATCTAGTTTCTTGAGCTCTTTACATATTTTAGATATGAGACCTCTATCAGAAATAGAGTTGATAAAAAATCATATGGATTTTGATTTATGTCCAGGACTTCAATTCACTTGTATCCATCAACATGTTGGTTTTATGCCAATACTTTGTGGTTTTTATTACTGTAGCTGTGTAGTAAAACAT
>JAQHUG010000049.1:9121848-9147740 GCA_028555095.1 Dicrostonyx torquatus
CAAGGGCTGTCTTGCAAGATCAAAAAATAAGGAGAAAAGGGGGAAAGCAAATGGAATATCAGTCTTTCTCGGCCTGCTTTGTCTGTTTACTGAATATTATGCCATGTGGCCAAATACCTAATGCTCCTGATAGCAGTTAGACACTCTTACAATTATGCCTCACTTAACATGATGGTCTCAAAGGTGACACACACCTTTCCTTTCAATGTTTTTCTTTTATTGAAAAGCATGAGAGAACTAAAACAGGTTCCACAGAAAAATTAAGTGTAGATTTATATCAGTTGACCCGATGAGAAGTAAAATGAAAGGGAATAGAGATCACTGGAGATTAAGACAACCATGGAAAATGTTTGAGAAACGTATCATGAATGTATCATGGAATTTGTGGGGTAGCCCCGAAAAGCAGATTCTGAGACCCTCTGGCCATTCTTTAATTGGTTGCTTTGACACAGAATCAAGGCAACTGAAATAATTAATTGTGAACTGGAACCTTTAAAACTCTAAGCTAAAATAAATCTTTATCTTCATGTATTGATTATTTCAGATACTTTGCTATAGCTTCCAGTGTAGTTGGGACTAAGTATCTTGTAGAGTGGTGCTGATGCTATCCTGTGTGAAAGTTCTTGAGCTCTGAAAAATCTTTGGAGCATTACATGAGTAAAACTATACATACATACATACATACATATATATATATATATATTAATAAGAAGAAGAGGAATCATCCATAAAATAGGATGGAGGAGATACCTTAGTCAGTCATGTGCTTGTACTGCAAGCATGAAGTCTTGAATCTGAACCACAGACCACATATTAAAAAAATGACACTGTGAAAAAGGAAATAAGTAGATCCTTGAAGTTCATGGGACATACAATATATCCTAACTGGTGAGCCCACAGAGCTAGCAGGAGATCTCATCTGTCTGTTTTTTCTCTATGGCTGTGAGAAAACACTTGGCCAAAAACAACTTAGAGAATGAATAGTTCATTTAAGCATAAGTTTCATCATTATTAGAAGTCAGGACATGAATTCATTATAGAAATCATGGACAAATGCCACTTGTTTTTTTGACTCATGCTCGGCTAACTTCTCATACAGGTCAGGACCACATGTCCAGGGATTGGTATCTTACCCTTTGGACTGGTACCTCCTTCATCATTTAACAATCAAACATCCCTCATAGACATGACAACAAAGCAACCTGATAAACAGAATTCCTCAATAAGATTTTTTTTTTATCTGAAGGTGATTCTAAGCTCTGCTACTAATTAGGCATCTATCTGAAAAATAAGAGTGGCCACCACCTGAAGAATATCAACTGCTGCTATCTACTGCCCTCTACATGTAAATGTCCAGTGAGTATGTGGACTCACACACAGGCTTGCACATATATACACTCATACTTCTCTACACACACCAAAGTTCATATCAAAGTCAAACCACAGAGTGTATAGATTGCAAAGTGCTACAAAGTAAATGCTAAGCAATTTTTTAGGGGTGGCAACTCAATATGCAGACATAGTAGTGGAAGAACCCTGCTTTCGTGGAGTTTGAAGGGAGATGGCCAGCATTTGCTCATCTATATTCCATTGTTGTCTTTGTTCTTAGCCTAGACTCTAAATACATACCTCAAAATATCTATAAGACCCTATAAACTTTTATGACCATAGTTTGCTGTGGGAACTCCGGGGATCCACATGGGCACCAGATGTTGTAAAATACAATAAAACATCCCACACTACCTCAAAATGGAGTACAATAAAGCTTTCTTTTTTTAGGGATAGACTCAGCAGTCCTCTGCACGAACAGGGAACAGGAACTGAAACCAGCAATAGTAGAACTTTTTTCTTCTTTTCACTTAAAATTTTAAAATGAAAATATAATTACTTCAGTTTCTCTTTCCCTTTCTGCCTCCAAATTTCCCATAATTTTACCTTAGTGTCCTCCTGTACCCTTTCCCTCCAAAACTTCCTTCATTCCCCAATTACTCCCTTTCAAATGCATGGTCCCTTTGTAATTGCGATACACATACTATATATATATATATATGAATGAATAAATATAGGAATGCAACGTGTTCAGTTCATTAATGTGACTTGTGTGTGTATGATTTCTTCAGCTCTGATGATTTCAAATTGATAGCCATTTAAGAAACTCAACCCCGTAAGAGGCTAAATCTCTGCCTGTCAGAAGTGTTGCCTTTTGGTTGTGAGCCTAGCCTTTAACGGCTGAGCCATCTCTCCAGCCCGCAGGCTCCAAAGCTACAGAGAAACCCTGTCTCAAAAAACAAAACAAAAAAAAGTGTTGCCTTTTGTTATTTGTCTATGTTTGGGATGGAAAATCTACTTCTTTAGGATCTATTTATAGTATTCCTGCTCAGACCTTGTTTAAGCAATCACATTGTTGAGGTATCATATTTCCCCTGTCATTCCTAGAAAAAAAATTACAACAGATTTTCTCATCTTTCACTCTTACAATCTTCTGCCCCCTCTTCTAATTATAAAATTTTGAAAATCTTCACTGTGGTCACATATTTCTTATGTCACATGATTTTAGGAGAAATGGATTTGAAGAGATTCTAAATTTTAATCTTCTAGTCATCTGTTCAGGATTTAAAAAAAGACTAAAATATGAGAATAATAAGACTCTCTCAGCTTTATCCATATATACTCATAGAGTGCATACATGAAGATATAAATGAATGCACACATATGAAATATAAATGCTGTGTATTTACTCGCTGATATTATTAAAGGCAATAATTGGTTATTCCTTGACTTTAAACATTTATCTGGATTGGATATATGGCTCAGTGGTTAAGAGCTTGCTCTGTTCTTCCAGAGCATCTAGACTCAGCCCGCTGTCCCAAAGTCTGGAAGTCACATTCATCTGTGTTTACCTATACAAGAACTTAAAAACCCTCCCCTATACTTCACATGTACCCACACTTATGCGCATGTGTATACATGCACATGCACACACAATTAATAACATCAATATTTTCAAAGTCAACCATTCATTTTTTTCAGTCTATTTACTACTTCTCTTCCTTTTTGTATAATCATATATGAAAAATAGGTATTGTATAGTAGCTGAGATTGAATGATAAATGTTCAGTACCTTTATTTCAATGAATTCAAGATATAGGATAGTCAAATTAATTATATACTCATAAAATGACAAGGAAGGTTAAATATACAAAGAAAAGTTAAGTTGAATAGTTTTTAGTGAAGAAAAGTTTTAGTTGACTTTAAGACCTGGATGTAATCCTTTACTCTGGGAAAGTGAAAGCAGGAAAATATAAGATGTTAAAAGAATTGTTATCTTTTATTTTTTGAAAATTTCTGAACAAAACATTAAAAAATAAAATCCAATAGAACTTTTATAGTCATAAAATTGAAATTAAAAAGGTCAATCAAAAATATCAAATATTAATTTGACAATAGGTAGCACATCTGCTTTATACAATTGATATCAACAAAATAAAATACAAATTAAAGAGGTTGTTTCTTCTTCATACTCTTGATATTCCTTAAAAATTTGTGATAAAACACTTAAATTCTATGAGTCATAATAGATCTTGGGATTAACATCTGTCAAGTGAACTTAGATATATGAGGAGACAAAGCAAAATGAAAAACAATATCAGAAAAATACAGCATGACATTCTTTCAAGACATCTGCCTTGGCAATAAGTTGTTTCTCATTGGTTCCATGCTCTAGGTGTTCAAAGATGGTGTGGTGAAATCTGTAAGAAAAAAGTAGACTAGTTACATGAAATAAACATTTATTTAACGCAAAGCTAGGCACACAGTGTTCTAAAGAAGAACATGAAGTAGCTCCAAATGCTACTGATTGCAAGCTGTCCAGATGTTGAAAATTTCATCCAGTTATAAGTGAGCTGACTTGCAATTGAGAAAATTCCTTATAAATTGCCATTTCAAAATTTTATGTGTATATATATATGTATGTATATGTGTACAATTAAATACGTATTAATTTTAAAATCCCTATAGGGGACAGCCTTGTTATTAATACAGTAAGGAGCAGATGCTGCAGCATATGGCATACTAACTCATATTTATGTTAATTTTATGTAAATAGGATTTTAATACAGTAACATTAATCTGGAGTTTCATTGGTTTTCTGATATATCACTTTACCCTTTTTTTAGATGAGATTAATGTAAGTAGTTTAGAGTGCTCAAAAAGTCCCTTTTAGTAGAATAAAAGGCAATGACTCACACTTTTATCACATTTATTTAAATAGAATGCCAGTTCTATTAAGAAACTAAGAATTTATGTAGATTGATTCTTATTAAATTTAAGCAGATATTTAAACATAAACAGTATGGTAGCATAGAAAAGAAACCTTAAACATTACTATTTCAACTAAATAAATTTAAATTGGATGAATAACACAAAACATATCCTTCATTTTACTTTATAAGCTTGATCAACTCAGAACCATGTTAGATCTTAACAAAACACAATTCTATATACTATGAGGTGAATCTGGGAAAAAGACTATCTGTATGAATGAAAGTCTTTAGAGATCTGAATATGAATTTTACAGGTGGTAGGGATCCAATATTTATGTAATAGAATGTCAGTGAGTCCCTGCTAACTAAATTTAGGGATACAACCAAATTTTAATAAGTGTATTTTAATTTGGGGGAATATAGTGAGATCTCTTTAGAATGGATTTACATGGAAATATACTTAAAATTAAATTCTTCAAATTAAACCCTTTGGTATTTGATAATAAAATAAATTATGCCAGGTAATATTCCTACATTAATGTAAAAGAAAATGTCAGTTTTCTACTGCACAATCATGCCTGTGTTGAAATTTAATTGATGTCTTGTATTACATATTTATTTATTATTTGAGTGGAACTTTACAATTTTAGGAAAATATCAGGACTTGGGACAACTGCAAAATGAATGTACATTCCAAATAACATACTATAACTTCGAATATTATATTTCTGTCATAATCAAATGATTACTGAAAATATGGCCATAGATAACATATAAAGATTTAAAGAGTGCTGTCATTCCACAGAAAACACAGTTGAATTATAAAAATCTATTGTATGAAAATATATAAGCAAGGATATATGATGTTCTAGTTGGAAACATGGATTTTTTTTTCAGAGACAAGATACTCTTTTCCAACTATAGTAGACACACAATTTAAAGATATAATGCTTTAAAGATATTATGCGAAAGGTACAGGGAACATCGGATCCTATCTTAAGGCATTCAGTGTGTCCCAACGTGGATAAATGATATATCTTACAATGAACCATGGACATGTTTCAGATATTTAAAATTAGATATCACCTCTCATTCTTTTCAACACCTCCTCACTCTAGCTTGCCAATTATATGTATTTTTTAATGTTAATAAAACCAGAAAAATACTTAAAGAAAATCTAGAAGATTTTCTCCAATAAAAATATTGTGGGCACCTAAGTAGAAAATAAATTCATCTGTCACTGATTTCACTGTCAGTATTTTACTTTGAAAGCTAAAAAAAAAAAAATACAGCAGTCAAGAACTAGCAGGCACAATCTATGTCAAGTAGTAAACGCTTTATTGGTATACAATTGATATTCAAACAGTAATAGAAGTAAGAATTACATTACTGAAATATTTAGGTATTTTATTCAGGGGAAAACAATCGTGTTGAAAGGTCAACACATTCTTTTTCGTTGTTGTTGTTATAAAGTCTGTGGTTATTGGGATGTCCCAGGAATTTACAATCCACTCATAGTGAAAGGACAGACATGTCATCATCACGGTAATAGGATTAGACCATGTATCGTCATTTGACAACCGTTGTCAATTTAATCTGACAAGATTCCTGCCAATGAGGACCACACTGAAAGTTCAACTGCTTGGGTAAAAACTTGACATGTCACTGAAGGACCCTGGGTTGAAGTCTGACAATAAACCAGGAGTTGCTAATACCTTTTAGAATTATTGTAAAAACTTATTAGAAACCAGAGACTGTAAAATTACTATACACTTCTTTAGAAGTGTTTTACTTTCCCTTGCTGAATATTTATGTGATGTTTAATGCACGGCACATGTTTTAAACTTGTTTCCTGATGGTGTAAAAGAAGTCTATTATAATGCACATGAAATTGCATGGAATTCAATTAAATGCTTGAGAGAGTAAGTAGAATGTCCACCTGTAAGCCATTTTGACAAGTTTTTTTTCCTTTTTCAGTGATGTTTTTGGTGTCTGTAAATTTAAGGGGTTCCAATAATGGCTCTATGTGGTAAGAAACAATAGCTATTTATATTCAGTTGAGGACTAGTTGAACCACACCTAAAAGCCTGCGGGGGAGCAGCCTTCTTGATATAATATTAAGAAGATATGATCAAGAAGTGCAAAGCTAAATTGACCATTAGATGGTAATGACATTGGGGCTGTTAAGGATTCTGTCCAGCCCATGTGGAGCTAGCAAAGGAAAACAGAAAGATGACAGGTAAACACATTGTGACTGCATTGTGATTTTTTTTGGTGTCAACTCTTTAAATGGTATTGATACATAAAGGTAAGGATCTACTAATCCCAAGGTGTAGAAGAGAAATTAAGATAACTTTCAAAAGCCGAAAATAGGTCCAGAATATAACTTATGAGGAAACATTAACAACCTCTCAACAACTAATACTCGACCTTCACGTTATCTCTCAGAATCATAGCTTTGTTGTAACTGTGGATGTAGCTGGGGAAACCCAGCCAAGATTATACAGAATGGCAAATAAATGCTTAGTAATTGTAACTGATACACCATTAGAGCAGACTTTCAAGGTTTGCTTCAAGGTTTTGGTTAGGATGGCTTTCACAATTTAAAATATATATATTATATATTCCTTGACTTGAAATTTGGCAAGTCTATCTTCCAGCCATGATTTAAGTTCTTAAAGTAACCTCTCACTGATTAGATTCATCCTATGAGTTTACTCAAATAGCTCTCACCATTCTTCTCTCTGATTCTGTGCTGTTTCTGCATTTTCCTGTACACTTAAACAGAAGATAAACCCTGTTCCAGGTAGCATCAACAGAACTCTTTCTCTCTGGGGAAAGGCATATGACACTCTTCTGAAGGAAAGGCTCACATCTGGAACACTCTGAAATGATTGGAACAGTTACAAGTTTATCAGGCATGCCTATACAGGGAATCTGGTTCGGCAGTCAATCTATCATTGCCCCTTTCCTTTCAAGAATGAAGCACTTTCTGCCTCAAGGATGATGACTTCTCACTGATCTGCACTTCAGACTCCCCTACAGCTCCTTTGCATTGGTTTCTGCAGACTTGGCACTCTTATTCCACTTCACACTAATTGTGACTGCTGACTTGTGCCCGGATGGGAGGCTGCCAAAAGGGCAGGTATCCCAGAGAGACATCATTACCCAGGTTGGCAAATACCTGAGAGCCCCGATTTAACGATACACTCTTATTTTTGCAGCATGGGGCAGGCTGCCAGTCTCTCATCATCAGTGCCTGGCTGTGATATCATTTGGCAACAGAGTTTCATATTCTTTTGCAGAACGAAATGAAATAAACCATGGAGATATAGATCAATGGTAGATGATCGGATACCTGGGAAGAAGGAACGTGTAAACAGCTCTAACCACACATATTTATCTAATTACTGAAAAATAAGAGACACTTAACTTTAAAAATTATATACAAGAGAAAAATGTTTTATTATAGAACCAGGAGGCTTAAAAAAACAGATATGCTGTGATATTCTTCATGGAATTCAGCTCACTGCTATGATCTTGATGAAACTTGAATGACAAGGGGCAGAAGCTCTTTGTAGTTCTCAAAAAGGGACACTTGGAGCAATCTTCAAATTCACTGCTAAAGTTTAAAACTTCATTGTCAAAAATATAAAAATGCCCGAGTGGGTGCCTGAACTGAACTTGCCCCACAGTTACTTTGTTGAATATCTTAATCGTCACCATAGAAATTTCACATGATACATGATGATTTTTAATGTATAAACAAAATATTAGATGCTTACAAATTCTACCAACTAAGTTTTTCCTAAATCCTGGATTTCCATTGCCAATGACAGCCATTGTGAGAATCTACATTTAGATATTTCAAGATGATGTACTTGAGAAAGCATAGAAATATGTAAATGTGCACATGGACACAAAACTACTGTAGATCTAAGCAGAATGTGTGCCCTGCTTGTTTGTGTTTTCTTTTGTGGAGGCTGCCTGTATCACCATTTGTGGGTGCCTGGTTGTGTTTTCAGCACTGCTAAATCAGAATTGCTATGATTTCACAGACACCGAAAGGACACCTATTATTCTATTATTCACACTACAAAAATCAATTCTTTACATACTTCTGAAATCTGGAAGTGAAACTACTAGTCAATGACTCGCTTGGTTAAAATTTTTGAAATAACCACCCTGGATATGAAAGTACCTGACTTTTTGCACATTTGGTAACACTGAATTTTCAAACTTTTAGAACTTCATCTTTTTCTAGCCAATAGATAAAAAGTGGAATCTTTTTTGTTTTCTGTTTGTTTGTTTGTTTTTTTTGGCTGTTGTTGTTTTCCAAGGGCTAGGCTAATGCGTGTAAACAAGAACTTGGCATGTTATTTAAGTACATCACACAGCTGTAAGAGTTATGGGAAACCATTTCAAATTGATGAAACTGCACACCATGTTAGCAGCTGTGCATGTGAGTCTTTTCTAATCAGATTAAATTAACCAGCATATAGATTTCATTTTAATAGACACTAGTTCAGGACCATCAACTAAACTTATTGTGAGTAATTATGGTTTTGAAAATGAATGGTTAAATAAGGGTAAAACTTTTTAGATTCTAGGCATATAATTATACTCAATTTAAATCAATCTTTAGTGTGATAACTTAAGTATCTAGCTTCAGGCAAGCACTGGCAACAGGATTTTTTATAGTACCAATCCCCAACTGAGGAAAAGTTACAACCTAGTTAAAGCAGCTGATAAAACCAACAACAATTTAAAAAACATTATTATTTACAATCTCTCCCTCCTTTAAAAATATTTCCTTGTAATGAACAAAGTGAATTTTGTCGATAATGACTTTATCTGAGTTGTAGCTGAATCTTTAAGGACTCATTGCAAACAAACAACACATATGATAAATACATACATTGGGAACTTTTGTTGCTAGGATCTCCACGTATACTATGTCGATCAATGGAAATCTTTAATCCTACAGAACAAATTAAAGTTTGACTCTTTCTTTTAGAGTATGGCTGCTAGAAGGTCATCTGGGTCTTGGTAGATGCCCCCAAACCTCGAAGTGTATTCCTAATACACACTGTAGTCAAAAGGGTTTTAAAAATTAAAAAATAAATTTGATGTGGAGGCTAAGGATGGATTTTGGGAGGGTAGAGGCAGTGAATATGGTTAAAATACAGTGTGTAAAATACTCAAATATTAATAAAATATGTCTTAAACACCAAGCAAAATAGACTAGAATTCTTCATGTAAAGAGAAAATTGTACCTATTAAAGAGCATGCTGGGAAATGTCAAGCTTGACATGATCCTCAGGGATCATGTATGATGCCTAAAACCCACGTTAATGACCCAACATGGAGCCCCTTTGTAGTCACATCCCTTGAAAGACAGAGACAAGTTGATTCCTGAGGTTTTCTGGCCAGCTAGCCTAGCTTACTCAGTGAGCTACAGGTCAGTAAGAGATGGTTTGGCAGTTAAGAACACTGGCTGCTCATCCTGAGGACCCAGATCTATTCCCAACATTCACGTGGCAACTCACAACTAACTGGAACTCCAGTTCCATGGGATCAAATGCTAAAAAAAAAAAAATACTAAACTTACCTTTTTCTTTTATAGTAAATCATGTACTGTCCTATTTGTGAGTATAAAATGAATAATAATCCCATGTGTTAGAGTCATTGATATGAAGTTACTGAACACTTATTGTTCAGTATATTCTCAGCTATTACATTACCTATTTTCCATATATGATTGTATAAAAAGGAAGATGAGTAGTAAACAGACTGAAATGAAGGTAATGTCTGACTTTTAGATGTTGACTTTATTATTTATGTGTATGCATTTGTGTAAATACATACATAGGCATAGGTACATTTTTAAAATTGTAAAAACAGTAAAAAAAAAACCAAACATGGTACATGGCACTAGACGAATGCCATCTAGGGGTGATCTCTGACCTTCCCAACCATATGTGAGCACAGACACACACAAGCATGTGCACAGCTTTCCACCGTTCTTAGACTGATAATGTTTACGCTAATTTGTGATTATAGGCAAATAAAAACTAATAAGGTTCAAGCTAACAAGTAATTTAAGAAAACATTCCTGTAGGTGGAACAAGGACTCTGATGCATTTATTTAAAAGATAGCTTCAAAAGTGTTAGTCACACGGTAGCTATTCAGAGCCCATCAGTGTAAAAGGTCAAATAGAATTTGGTAATGTTAAGATTATTGGGTTTCATTTTCTTAAAAGGCCTGTCTCCTTTTGGTCACACTAGTATAATCCTGATCAAATATTTAAAAATTTAGACTTATGAGTTCAAATCTTGATCTCAGCCTTACTAAAATATATCTTAAAAAGCTTTTAAAATGTTATTTTTTGTAATATTGGAATAGCAGTGTTGAGGATACTGGCTTGTACAGCATCTAGTTTGGGAAAGTCTACATATTTTCCTCTTTAAGGATTTCAGAAAGGCATATTTATAGAATTACTGACTATAAAGTTATTAACTTACAGATGGTTGGATGTCATTTTCACAGAGTAGCTTTCTAGATCCCAGTAATATTTTGTGCTGCAGAATAAGAAGTGTTAACACAGACATGTTGACTCTTACACGAGTTATTAGACATACTTTTTTGTAGATTATTGTAAACAAGTCATCTGAGATACTTATGGCAACTCAAGAATATGGTGATTATGAGAAACAACTCATATAGAAAATTTAAAGGAACTGTTCAATAAAGTGACTGTCTAAATGTATTTACAGTATAGAAATAGTTAAGTGTTATAACACAATAATTGAGAAATTGATTTTAACCTTGAAAAATAATAAATTCCTCTTAATATTAATCTTTAATCAAATCTGCAACAAAATAGAACAAATGTATGAACATTGACATAAATTATTTCCTTCAAATAAGGCTTCAAATACTTAGTGTTCTTATGTGTTTGTGTATGTGTATCTTTGTTTGTTTGTAGAGTGTATGTGTGTGTCAGGGGCATTACACCTACACATGCACCTACGATGCCAGCAGTCCACTTCCTGTGTCTTTAAATATTGGTCCTCATCTTACCTTTTGAGACAGAGGTCTAAGTGAGCGTGTAGGCAACTGTTTTCACTACTAGTTATTTAGCTAGATGGTACCACCTAACTGTTCTCATTCCTCTACTCCCCAACCACATCAGTGGGTTTAAAAATGTGCAGGCCCAGCTTGTATGCAGCTCCTGTGGAACTGAACTCGGGTCTTTGTTCTCTCTGTCCTCACTGCACCATCGAGCCAAACCAAATTCTTAGCAATCACCTGTACCATATTTGTTTTATATGATTTTATAAGATAAAACCACAGACTTTGGAACCTACCTAGAAATAAATATTTTTCCCCTTTTAAATCCCTGCAGCACATATAAGAAAAAAATTTCACAAGGTTAGAATCAAGGTGTCAGTCATGACACACCTCAAGAACCCCAAAGAGGATTTCAGATTACCTTCTCATAGCTTCTGGTGGCTGCACACATATTATGACACTGATCTGTACAGCCAGGTCACATTACATTCTCTGTTAGCATGTTGAAAGCTACCTCTGCGTATTGCATACATAAGCATACATGAAGGAGTTTTGGGTTCAAGAAACTAACTAAACCAGGAAAATCTTACCATGTAATGATTTTCATCTACAAAATACTTCTTTTTTCGTGTTCAATATCATGCACAAATTCTGTGTCTCAGGGTGTCATACAGTGTTCAGGGGGAGGGAACATAACCCCTCACAACACAGGTGCCATTCCTTCCACAGACTCAATTTGAACGTAGCTGTTTTAACGAATGCCTGTATAATTATGGCATACGCTTGAGAAAAGTTTTATGAGAAGTTCATGCTTCACATTTAAGTCAAAACACATAGTAATTAACATAATCAAGCTTACCTATATTTGACTTTAAATGCTATAGTGTATTGCTTTACTTAATTAGCATAAGCTTTAAAGTTCCTGATCTTTTTCGTGTAGGTCCCTGCTTTGCCAAGACATATATAAGAGAAAATTGACTCATTATTTTTATAACTCTACTCATATTTTTGCAGGTTTGTCTTAACACTTATGGTAGGTAGTTTGATTTTTTTTACATCCTTTACTGATATTTTATAGTTAGTAAATCTTTTTAGCATTCTCTAGAGTCTCATATGTATTTTGAATGCACTATTTTTCCACAAACTAGTGGTGAATAGGTCAACATCTGAGTCTTCTACTTCTACTGTCTCTATAGAAGTGGACTTCATTCTCCCCACACTTCTTAGTCAGAGGGTGACATCATTACATGAGCTCCCATGCCTAGATCTGTGCACTGTCCACAGAGTCTTTATTCCACACTTGTGGTCTCAGTCTTCATACCTTTAACCTCTCCTTAGTATTCTGAGGTGCTTCCTGTTGTTTTTATTGTAATGAAAGTATTGGGGTGTCCATGATCATCGGGGATTTTCATTGTGTATTTGAGTGTATATAATATATAATGTATGATATGATATAAAATTAAATAATATACTATCCTTTATGCTTTCAGTCTACAGACATTTATTGAGGTTTCTACACTATCTCTACACTGAGGCCAACATCCTTACACTTTGAAGTTCTCCTAGAGTGGTGTCATACTGGCTTAAGAAAAACAGCAATGCTGTCAGTATTTATGTCATTCTCTCAATCTTATGATTTTTTTCAGTATAGGGTGAAGATCAGCAAACTATGATGTAAGGAGTGAAACCAGTCCATCACTTGTTCTTGCAGGACTCATATTTTTAAGGGGCTTGAGAGATGGATCAGTGGTTTGAAGCACTTGTTGATCTTAGAGGACTAAGATTCAATTCCCAATGCCCACATGGTGGTTCATATCCATTCATAATCCCATTGTGAGGTGATAAAACACCCTCTCAGCTTCAACAGGCACCAGGCACACAAACAGTGCACTTATATTTGTGCAGGCAGAACACTCATGCACAAAATATAACAAGTAGTTTTTAATTAAAAGGATAAATAAAAGAAAGTAATTTTTCATGGCATGAGAAAAGCCTATGTCTTTCAAATTTCAGTTTTGTAAATGAAGTTCTACTGGTGTCTGAATTTCTTAGCTGATTTCAGCTGTAACAAAAATCCAATATCATGGCAGTGTCTAGGCTACTATAAAGTGAATTTACTCTATTCATTTCCAGAGATAGTGACTGGCCTTTCTTGTAATGGTTTCCTCTGAATTTCCAAAACTTTTGCACTTTTTGTGTAGACCTAGATTTCTTGAACTTGTGAAATAGTTATTTTCTATTAAATATTGCTACTACCATCATAAGTCTTATTTTTAAGACTATTATCTCTTAACTCACCATCAGCAACAACAGCAGCAACACTTAAGGCCTTAAGAACATGAAAATGTATCCCTGCTCTTCTTGTTAATGGTCCTGAGGGGAGAAAATAAACTCCATGTCTTTAACAATGAGAAACTTTATAAGTGAAGAAATTGAAGAGGTGGTGTAGAAAGTTCCATCATATTTTAGAAGCAGGTCACCGATCATGTTAAAAATTGCATCTAAGGAAATGATTAGCTATCTTTCTCTAACTTATCATAACCATTTAGTTGTTTTTATAAAATGTCATTAGAAAATGAACATATTGAAGTGATAAGCAAGATTTAATATTACATGGCATTGAGTATGAGAATGAGTAGGTAATTCTAATTGAGGGAATTTAAGTGTGATAAAAATTAACCTTTATGAACACAGTGGGACAAACTTTTTTGAGTTTTGCACAGTCATGCCTGCATGAAACGATCAAAAAATTTTTACTACACATGATAATATTATTTCTCATCCTTCAATGACATGACTAACTTTTCATTAGTAATTATGAAGCTCTTGCCAAGCTAAGGAAAACTATCAACAAATTAAATCCTCAAACCAAGACAATACAATTCCCAAACCTTTGAGTTCCTTCATCAATATTTATTCCATAATTCAAATTAACTGTTTATTCTGATATGAATGCATATATCCATATCCATACATACATACAAGTAAAAATCTGTATTGTGTGTGTAATGCATGGTTTAATTATGGGGATACATTCTGAGTAGTGTGCTTTTAGATGATTTCACAGCAGTGTGACTATCCGAGAATGTGCTTACACAGCATTATATTTCACTGTCTATACATCTGAACTGTGTTTTATGGTTGATTATTTCTGGCCTACAAAACTATATACAATGATTCATCACTGAAATTGTAGAAATTGGAACATAATGGTAAATTTTTATGTGTATGAATATAACTAAACATAGAAAAGATATAATAAAAACACTCAGCAACAGGAACTTTTCAGCTCTATTATATATTTGTAATACCATGACCACTTTTGAGGTTTTTTAAAAAAACATTAATTTTTATTCATATGTATGTTTGTTTCTGTGTGTGGATAAATTGACATGAATGCATATGGCTGCGGAGGCAGGAAGAGGAAATAATATTCTTAGAAGTGAATTTGCAGGCCATTGTGAACTGGATATGCATGCAGAGAACTTAACTTAGCTGCTCAGAAGAAGCAACAGGCACTATTCTTTTTGAGCCACTTTTGCAACCTGGAGTCAGGTTTTGAGAGAAATACTAGGCAATTCAAAGATTACACATTCGTCTAGGTGTATACACATATTCACACCAAAATGTGCATGTTTACACATATATGTTTATAATGAAATGTTAATACACACAAAAATATACATGTCTACATATTTGCATATGTACACATTATATATAAAGTTGATATGTTTTATTAATATTGTCAACTAATACCTAATCTGAACATAGTAGAAAAGCATATTTATATATTGCAATTCATAAAAAGAAAGAAAAATGAAACCAATGATTAGGCAACATTTGGTCGAATTGATGATTTTAGTTTCTTCCTCCTTGATTACCAAATCTTATTTCAGATATAAGCCTATTTGAGTTTCCTGGGCAATATTGCTCCGTGAATACAGACTTGTCTTCACTGTTAATACTTAGTGTCTAAATCCCATTCATCAGCAGGAAATAATTATTTGTATAAATACTGATCTTCCTAAGGGCACCAGTTCCAATGTGACTTTGAGTGTAGATTTCCATGGTTGAATTAGTGTTACTTTTCAGCTCCAAGTTGACAACAAATAAACTATCTGGTAGAAGTTTTTCTTCAAACTGTAGCTGTCAGTCACAATCCTACTTTAATAGATTTCTTTATTGAATCTATATCACACTTTTTCCTTCAACAAAACCATTTCAGAGAAATTTCAAAAATTGTTTGTTTTGGCAGGGAAATAGTAAGAGAGCTAATAGAAAATAAAATTGAATTTATGCACTTATGTATTTTCTTCACATAAAATGTATCAATATTCTTAGAGTTAAGAAAATGGTTTTATTTTGAAAACATTTTTCCAACTCATCTTCAAAGATGTGGTTGCTTTCAGCTATTTTTTTTATAAATTTGTCATAGATATCAACATCTCTAGCTCTTCTATGTACAAAGCAAAACCAAATTTGTTACAACATTAAGTAATTCTTGAATAAACATGTACAAAATAATTATATGCTAATCAAAAATGATTGTTTGGATATTTGACTAATATGTAGTCCTCTGATTTTATAAGCACCTGAAAATTGTCATATTTAGCTTTAAAATAAGGTACTTTTGGTTGTTGAATAGATTATATTTCATGTATTATTTTGGTATATGGGAGATTATATGTTAATGAAATTATCCTTGAGTGACATTAGCCTGTAAAAACTAATGATACCTATTCCAAATTTAATGGTGCATATTTATGTACATAGTGCACAATAGCAGAGACAAAGAGATATATTCTGAAGATCTAGAACTACTTCCTGATTCATTGCCCTTAGAAAAGTTCATTGCATGAAAATAATTTCACCTCTTAAAATTTAAAAGCTAGGATTTTGATGATCACCTAAGATGATGATTTAAATATGTCAAATGTGTACCCAGTACATAAGTCTTAAAATAAAGTGTGTGTGAAATTCTCCTTAATTCTTTTTAGTAAGGGATTAATTACTATGTAAAATAAACTACAAATCTTGTGCAAAATAAACATAAAATGAAAGAAATAAAGGCCTTCCTTCGTTCTAGAGTTGAGCATCTTATATAATAGACTTTCAGTTCACAACTTTCATGATCTTTTATTTGCCTCTGTCTTGGATGATTCATCAGTAAGCACCTCCTCAATTCAGAGACAATATCTGCAATTGTGCCAGGTGTAATTATTTCATACTTTTGTCTTAGGAAAACCAATGTACAGGTTTATACTTTCTTTAGCCATTATTCTTGGAAATATGAACTTTTCCTCCTTTAGTCATCTCCTTTGTGTGTAAAACATAAGGCCCTTGTCTGCTGTTAAATTCAAAGTGTCCATTCTGAGTTTCTTATAAATATTACAGATCGAATAATTATAAAACCACTCATATTCTCCTCATAATCTTGTCAAATCTCTAAGTTTGTTGACATTGTCACCTCTCTTTTTTAATTTGTTTTTTATTTTTGTTTTTGTTTTTCAAGACAGGGTTTCTCTGTGTAGCTCTGGCTGTCCTAGAACCTACTCTGTAGAGCAGGGTAGATGCAAATTCACAGATACATTTCTTCCTCTGCCTCTTGAGTACTTGGGATTAAAGGCATGCATCACCACCACCCAGCTCATCACCTCTTTTTCTGTGTAGCTCTGGCTGTCCTAGAACCTACTCTGTAGACAAGGGTGGATGCAAATTCACAGACACATTTCTTTCTCTGCCTCCTGAGTACTTGGGATTAAAGGCATGCATCACCACCACCCAGCTCATCACCTCTTACCTTGATAGCATACACTATTTGAGATAAAAGATGGGGAAAAACAATGAGAAGTTATTGTCATGTTACTTGGCCAACATGAGGTTAAATGGTGACATCTGATTCCATCCATATATTAAACTCTTAGTCAATAAAATGTGAATGGGCACAGTGATATAAATAATCTTTTTTGGAACTGATTAAATAAAACCTTTATTCCAGATATGATATTAGCAATAAAAACATCTTTTGATTTTACATTAACCTTTTGTAGAGATTAAGAAATAAGAGGATTTTGTCGTTATTTGTAAATTCAGTCAAGGGAAGATTCACAGTTCTTTTAAAGACCAGAATGGCTTTCTTAACTTTCTTCAAATCTGACAGGTTTCTCATTTCTGAGAAAAATAGGTGACAATGGGGACTAAGAGAATAGAAATCTTTTGTTTTTTAGAAGAAGGGTATTTATTTGAATGATGTTTGTTTTTCGCTCTTCTTTCTTCAATGTAAGGTTTAGATCTACCCAAAGGCTTGCTAATTATGGACATTTATAAAAAAATGAGACAGTGATGTCAAATGTCAGTTTGTTCAGTAGAAAACAATCGCCTTGGACACAAACATTGGGAAGGGAGACTGAACTGAGTCTGCTTTCTGGCAGGAAAGAACCATCACCAGTCATCCTGCTCACACTGACACCCACAGAGGGAAGTGCCAAAAGTGTTGCCCTTGTGTGAATTGCTCAAAATTAGACTGCTAAAGGAAGTACCATTAGTTTTCTGTGTGATCCAAGATACCTTTAGCTTCAAGAAATCACAGGCTCATTACGAAATCCTACTATGAACCTGCTTTGGGTCTGTGCTAGCTTGATGATACACTGGTTGGAAGTCTTTTCTAAAAGCTTTACCTATGTGTTTTACTGGTGTTTTCACTACCCACATCTCATGGGAGATATCCAATGTTTGCCTTTCTCTTCCTCCATTCTTTCCACATAAACATAATTCCTATTATGCATCAAAATAATTACCCCAGTAGAAATAAAGTCTGTGAATCTAGACCCCATATGGTTCTTAACTTTTTGATTCATGATTTGTTTCATATTCTTTTTTCTCTTTTTTTTTGGTTTTTCAAGATAGGGTTTCTCTGTAGCTTTGGAGCCTGTCCTGGAATTGTTTCATATTCTTAGTTTCCTTTACAGGTACATAAAAACATATATAAAGAGGATAAGATTAGATAGATAGATAGATAGATAGATAGATAGATAGATAGATAGATAGATAGATAGATAGATAGATAGAGGAAATTACAGATCAGAGTATCATGAAAGAGAACATTCTCATACTGTCTGTATTCTAGTCAATATATTTTTTAAGATCATTTGTATTCTTGCAGGTTTAATGATTTACTTTTCCTTTTAACTGAAGAGACTTCCATTGTGTGTTGGTCCACATTTTATTATTCATTGATTTGTTGATGTCCAAATAGTCTGTTTCTGTTTCCAAGCTGTGATGAATGTATGAGCAGTAAACATGAACGTACACGTTCTTTATGGTAGAATATGACTACTTTGGATATGATCCCAGGGACATCATTGCTCAGTCATATTGTAGCTCTACTTTTAATACTTTGAGAAACACTCACACTAATTTCCATAATGGCTTACTAATTTGCATTTCAACCAGCAGTGAATGTGGGTTCTGCTTTACCTGCCCTCTTTCTCTAACATTTTTTGTCAGAATTCTTTATGATAGCCTTATGACTTGGGTGAGGTTTTATCTCAGAGTAGAGACAGTTTGTAATTGTTTTCTGCTGGGAACTGCATTTACATTTCATTAGCCCATTTATTGATTGGCAGTGTGTGTGTGTGTGTGTGTGTGTGTATGTGTGTGTGTGTGTTGGTATGTGTTTAGTATTTGCAGTTCTTTGTAAATTCTTTTAGCAGCCTTCAGCTCTCTGTATGAAATAGAACTGAGGAAGATTTTTCTCCCATGCTGTCCAATGTATTGCTGGTAGTTTTGACTGTATAAAAACTTTTCAATATCATGTGGATCCATATGCTCATACTTGGGGCTAATTCTTTGATTAGGAAAACTCTACTCAGAAGTTTCATGCCTATATATTATATTTATTTCATATTTCATTCTATCACTTTCAATATTTTTCAATTTTAAATTAAAATATTTGATGTATTTTGAGTTGATTTTTGTACAGGAAAAAAGATATGTATCTCATTTCATTCTTCTACAAAAGAATAACATTTTTTTCCCAGCAACATTTGCCCAATAGGCTTTTTCCTCCCCACTACATGTGTTTGACTTCAAGTTTAGTCAAATATAGTTGACCACATATTTGTTATCTTTGCTTTGGATCTTTTATTAAATTACATTGGTCTGGGTTTTTTTTTTTCTGCCAGTTTAAATCTGTCGTTGCCACTGTAGCTATGCATTGCAATTTGAAGTCTGGTTTTGTAGGACCTCCAGCTTTTTCTTTCCTTCTTGGGGTTCTATTGACTATTCATGGTCGTTTATAATCTCATATGAATTCTTTGTTTTCTTCTTCCTCTTCCAAGAGCAGCATGGGAATTTTAATGTGAATTGAATTGAATCTGTACATTACTTTTGGTAATATAGTCAGTTTCACAATACTAATCTGACAGTTTAATAACATGGGGAACTTTTATGTATATTCTACTTCTATTTTTGAATTCTTTTACCAGTGTTTTAAATTTTATAGGTCTTTCATTTCCTTGGTTGTATTTATTCCTAAGTATTTTATTTATTTCTTAATTTTGCAGGGGGATATTTAAAATATAATAATGTGATGTTTCCCTATTTTCCCTAAATCCATTGTTAATATATTTTAAATTTTCTCTAATATTTTGCTATGAATATTAAGTGTAGACTATTGGAAATCTATTTAGCATGTTATCATTTGATATAGTGTTATATGACCATTTTACTACAATTTTCTGCCATAGTGTCACCCAGTGAATTTCATTTCTATTCATTTTTTTTTAAAAAAATATCTCTACAGCCTCTAAGTCCAGTGTTATAATGATAGATGCAACATTGTTATTCTACTATATTTTGTCCTTTTTAATTATGCCATAATCAATCTACATCAACAACAATGTCAGAATCTTCTTTACTCCTCTCTATGCTTTTGTTTTTTTCTAAGTAGCTTAATCAAAAATACTCATGTTTGAGGATATTCTCGACTCATGCACTAAACTTATTTTTCCATTTTACCCTCTTGACGAACAAATGAAAGCTTGGACAGGTTCTGATATCTATCTTGCCTTCAACACCTATTGACTAGTCACCCAGTGTCCCTCATGATATCAGATTTGCTTGGGTACATGCACACATAAGTGCAGACATACAAAAGTCTGGTGCTTCATGTTTATTTTCCCATTTTCTAAAGAGTTAGAAATACTGTATATATGTCATATAATTTCAATTATTTGCAAAACATAACAACTGGCATAAGCTTGTGTGCTCTACCTAGTTTATCATATTTACACCAACTATCCTTTGTCCGTGATTTTGGTGATCACCTTTTTTATTCTTCCAGCCTCTCTTCCCTAGCTTCAGGCTACCTACCTACTCCCCTAAGGGACTTGGCAATGATGATGATCATTTTTTTTTCCTCACTGTTTTTCTCTAACCCTCCAATTTCTCTTTAATTACCCTTTCCCCATATACGTATTAAATTGTCTCACAGTACCAATTCTCAGCTGCATTTCATAACCCCCTCATGCTTTCAAAACCAGCACCACTTGGATGCAAGTTTGGCTGGAAAAGTTCGGAACAGTCATGACCACCTGTGGAACACAGCTACTGTGTGTTGACTCTCATGAAACACTTCTCAAAGTCTGCACCCCAATGATGCTGGTCTCTTCTTACTCACTGCTAATTTATCAGCTCCAACAAACCAACATCAACTGTTGCATGAAGGCAACGATTTCACTTCAGTGCTACCTCCCTCCTCATCACAGATTACTCTTGTCTCCAGCTGAGAGTTTCACACAAACGGTACATACTATGTATGTGTCAATATTGAGTCCTCATTTACTCTCAATGTAGAGAACTTCTCCTTCTTCCCTTCTTAGTCTCTGTGTGTTGGTGTTAAGGATATTTTTGTTGGTCAAACTCAACTTCTTACAATAAGTTCTTCTTACAATACTACTCAAGTTCTTCTTACAATAGCCAGTCTGCAGTCTGCCTGTTCCCAATATCACACTATATAACTATCATGATTACTCTATCTTCATAAAATAAAGTAGTTTCAGTCATCTAACTGATGCTGATTTTAAACAAAATTGTTTTGACTGTTTATCTTCTGTGTGTTGATAGGTATGACTAAGACTGAAGTTTATGGTATTTTGATTGAACTTCTGAATGGATATGCACCCTAGCCACAAAGCAGTATATATTTCTCTTTTGGAAGTCAGGACCGTGAGGGACTGGCCCACCAACAGAGACAGTGTGCTCGATCTATTGGGAGCTCATCAAATCCAGCTGGACCAAGACTGAATGAGCAAATGACCTAACTGGACCCTATGAATGTGACTGCCAGTGGGGACTGACTGAGAAACCAATGATAATGGCACCGGGACCTAGCTCTTCTGCATGTATTGGCTTTTTGGGAACTTATTCTATATGGATGCACATCTTCCTAGACCGAGATGGAGGGGGGAGGGCCTTGGGCTTCCCATAGGGCAGGGTATCCTGCCCCATCTTAAGGAAGCAGGGGGAGGGTGGTGGGGTAGTGGGGGAGCGGGAGGGCCGGGAACAAGGGGAGTAAATATAAATTTTTCTTTTAACAATAAAAAAAAAAATAAAAGATTGACACCTGAATTACACATTCCATGCAATTGAAGAGGAGTATAAAATCTAAAAGGGTTAAATTATTATTCAAATTCATAGTTTAAGTGTTACAGTTCTGGAGGGAAAGGAACCCTAAGTGCCTGAAGTCAGGCAATACCTACAGCTGTGAAGGGAAGGTTAACTGACTAAATGTAGCAAAAAAAAAAAATCTCATAATGATTTTGAATAGGTTTTAAAGTATACTTTTGTATTTGAGGGACACAAATTTTATTTATTACCCATTATTTTCTTTTCTGCAAAACAGTAGTTTTTCAGTTCGTCAAGAGTTACATTATGAAGATTAGTTTTGTAAATTTGCCTGGCATGGCATTACTGACATTCAAAAAATTATCAAGAAAAATTCGTATCTTTTCAGGCTACCAGTTCTATTTATTTGCAGATTCTTGGGAATTCAGAATTTCTGCAGCTACAATATTGTTGTTACCTATGACATATTATTTGTTAGTTGTAAGATTCAGTGAAAAATGAGATGAGAGGACATTTCTTAAAATAGAAAGCTCTTTACAAAATACTTGTACTTATCATTGCCTTTTATTGGATAATTTCTTGCCTATAATTTAAATTTTATAAAGCAAAGAAAGTGAAATATGTCTACTACAATTAAAAACTTTTTACCCTGATTGCATTATCTTCATTGTTACCATAGAGATGTTCATCAGTGAAAACTGGATGTCATGAAACAAATAATCTTCAAAAAATTTTCATCAGGATATGGTTTTATGTTACAGAGAGCATGTGTATGTCAACATAATAAGACAGTAGGATTCCTCATTCACTAAAAGATGTTTTTGATGGGGTGTTAAGGTAGTATTTCAATGCTATCATAGCTAATACACTTCATTTTAATACTTTTAAAAAGCAACTGCACAGTAACAATGATTCAAGCAATTCAGAGCAAACAAGACTATTTTTATAAGATCTTTTAATATGTTAGGAAAATCTGTGTAAATCAACATGTTCAGGGGTGCTTTATTAAAAATGACTTTCTTCATTAAATGCTTTTTGTTTTAAGGTATTAGAAGCAACCCTCATGCTTTGTGACTAGAATCAAACATTTCTGGTGCTTCCCCATTCAGTTGACAATGAAAGTGTTCAAACTGGGCATATGAGTACATTGAAACAGTATAATGTGCATTTTTCTTAAAACATAAATGCCATCATGTTAACTAACACAAACGGAGTCTTATTGTATTAAGTATTATTCTAGTACAAATTAAAGAACTTCAATATCATCTATTTTATGTGTTAATTTTATCATAGTATTTTGATTTATTATTTATTTACTAATGAGCCTAACTAAGAGATATTGGGAGACACTAGAAACTTAGAAATTTTAAACTTTTTAAATTATTTGTCATCAAATAGGAATCTAATTTCTTAATCTTTTTTTTAAAAAAACACACTTTTAAAAAGCAGGGTACATTCTTAGATCCAAAGCAATTGGAGATTATTTTTTTTCTTTCTCTGTACTTCTCTCTAATGCAGAGATTTATAATCTCTTCTTTTCTCAAAGACTCAGGTTACATAATTGCTTTAAAGTGTGATCACCTGATCAGATGCTTGAAAATTACATGATATGTTTAATATAACTTGCTTAGCAGAATAAATTTAATTTCTGACCATATGTTTTCACAATTATTTCACTTAATCCATTTCAAGGTGGCCTTCTTTCTTGCACATTGCTGATTCAACTCCTCTGATTGGTCCAACTATATAATAGGTTATGATTTACATGATAATTTTAGAGTAACATGTCTCAAAAATCAAAAGACATATTACATTGGTCTTTCAGGCCATGCATTCCAGGAATGTAAAATCATATTTAACTTCTATATGTTGTCACAGAAAATAAAAGACTTAAAAGTATGTTCTGATCAAACCTATAAATTAAAGCATGAATATTAGATTAGCCATGAAGCTGCAATAAATTTCAATTAAATAAAAACATGTTTAACTGCATGCTGTTATGAAATTCATCAAAAATTCCCCTTGACTAATATGTGCATAAAGCCAAATTAAATGATAAATATGAAGATAGCCAGAGATGTAATTAACCATTTCCAGGTAGAAACCTAAGCAGCTCTATTTTCTCACCTTTATACATTAGTTGATATTTAATTGAACTTTTGTTGTTTGTTTCAGTGTGTCTGATTTCAGTTGTTATCTCAAAGTTGTCAAATTTTTTTGTAAATTGTTTCTGGAAAAAATAATGTGGTTTTGAAATTATGTGTTTCTACTTCTTGTCTATCAATTCCATGTTTCCTCCTGTTTGCCTCTCCTTTTATTTTTTTGTAACAACCATGCTACTAATGAGATGGTGACTATTTTTTTTTAATTAACATATGTTATTTCTACCAAATAACAAATTTCATTATGGCACCTTCAGTCCTGTTTACATGTACATTTCATCACACTCTTATTGCCCTTTTTAGGCTTCCTGCTTTCTATTGGCCACTTTTCCCCTAAATTAATATATATGAATATATACATATATATTCTATATTTATACTAATTAAAATATTCATATTAGTTCACATTCATGGAATATTGTCATAGGATTCAGAATGTTATTTTCACTCATGTATATATGTGCTAGGTCCTGAGTTTATTTATTCTTACTGTCCTTTGTAATTTTCTTTTTTGAAAACTAGTCCACATTCTACTTTCAAAGAATGTATGCACACATGAGCACACACACACATACACACACACACACACACACACACACACACACACACACACGTCCCAACATAAGATAAAATATAGGACCATTGTTTTGGTAAGTCTTTCTTATTTTGCTAACTTAATCCACAGTTTTATTAATTTTCCTGCATATTAGATGCTACTAATTTTTCCTCATATTGAATAATAACCATTCTGTATAAAAAGCACAATTACTTTATTTTAAATCGACTTTTGATAGACCACTCTTATTCAATCACTTGGCTATTATGAATAGTTCTGCTATGAGCATGGTTTTACAGATGCCTATGTTGTTTTGTAACTGATTTCTTGGAGAGTGTGTGTGTGTGTGTGTGTGTGTGTGTGTGTGTGTGCGAGAGAGAGAGAGAGAAAGAGAGAGATAGCTGGGTCCTATGGTAGTTTTTGGTTATTGGACCATTTATATTGATCTCCATTTTTTGCCTACCTTGATTTACCTTCCACCAATTTGTCATTGTGTCAGCTTTATGTAGTCTCACTAGCAAATGGTTTTTCATGAAAATAGTAATAGGATGGAGTTTTAATGTGGATTTGAATTTTCTTCATCTATAAGGTTGTCTAGGCTTTACCAATATATTTGTTGCTCCTTGTAATTCTTTTGAAAACCATTTTATTGCCTTACCTATTTACAAATTAGATTATTCTTTTGGTTTTTTACTTTTTGAATTCTTTATGTAGTCCTGATAGTAACACTATGTGAGAATAACTGTCAAAGTCATTACTTCCAATTGTAGGCTGTCTGAGAACTACCTTTTTTCAATAGGGAAGTTTTATAATTCAATAATAATCAGGTGTAAATTTGGTTGTTATACCTTGAACTATGAGAATCTTATTCTTGAACTATAAGAATATTATGCATAAACACTATGTCCATGATTATATTTTGAAAGGCTTTCTCTGTATTTTAAACTGGTAGTGTCAATGTCTCTGTTATTATCATAAAGTCTATGATCCAATTTTTAGGGCCTCATGTAAGATTCTGGCCTAATTTTTCTATTTTGTAGGGTGCCATTTTGTCTTGTTAATCATGATTTTTGCTTTATAGAAGCTTCTCAGTTTTAGGAGGTCCCATTTATTAATTGCTTCTCTCAGTGTCTGTGCTACTGGGGTTATATTTAGGAAGTGGAATCCTGTGATAATGCATTCAATGGTACTTCCCACTTTCTCTTCTGTAA